>PVKS010009057.1:0-65627 GCA_004027875.1 Aplodontia rufa | reverse complement strand
CCTGGGGAGCACACCTGTGATCTAGTTAGTATCTGGTGAGCATGCTGTGGACTAGTTAGCACCCTGGGTAGCATGCTGTGGACTAGTTAGCACCCTGGGGAGCACGCCTGTGGATTAGGTAGCAACCCAGTGAGCATGGCTGTGGACTAGTTAGCACCCTTAGAAGCACATCTGTGGACTAGTTAGCATGTTGGAGAGCATGCCTGTGGACTAGTTAGCACCCTGGGGAGCATACCTGTGATCTAGTTAGCACCATGGGGAGCATGCTTGAGGATGAGTTAGCACCCTGGGGAGCATGCCTGTGGACTAGTTAGCACCCTGGGGGCACATCTGAGGACTAGTTAGCACCTTGTGGAGCATAGCTGTGGACTAGTTAGCACCCTGGGTAGCATACCTGAGGACTAGTTAGCACCCTGGGGAGCACGCCTGTGGATTAGGTAGCAACCCAGTGAGCATGGCTGTGGACTAGTTAGCACCCTTAGAAGCACATATGTGGACTAGTTAGCATGTTGGAGAGCATGCCTGTGGACTAGTTAGCACCCTGGAGAGCACGTCTGAGGACTAGTTAGCATCCTGGAGAGCATACCTGTGATCTAGTTAGTATCTGGTGAGCATGCTGTGGACTAGTTAGCATCCTGGGGAGCACACTGTGGACTAGTTAGTATCTGGTGAGCATGCTGTGGACTAATTAGCATCCTGGGGAGCACACTGTGGACTAGTTAGCATCCTGGGGAGCAGGCCTGTGAGCTAGTAAGCATCCTGGTGAGCATGCTGTGGACTAGTTAGCATCCTGGGGAGCACACTGTGGAGTAGTTAGCACTCTAGGGAGCATGCCTGTGGACTAGTTAGCACCCTGGGGAGCATGCTGTGGACTAGTTAGCATCCTGGGGAGCACATTGTGGACTAGTTAGCACTCTAGGGAGCATGCCTGTGGACTAGTTAGCACCCTGGGGAGCATGCTGTGGACTAGTTAGCATCCTGGGGAGCACACTGTGGACTAGTTAGCACCTTGGGGAGCACACTGTGGACTAGTTAGCATCCTGGGAAGCTCACCTGTGATCTAGTTAGCATCTGGTGAGTATGCTATGGACTTTGGTAGCATCCTAGGGAACATAGTGTGGACTAGTTAGCATCCTGGGGAGCATAGTGTGGACTAGTTAGTATCCTGGGGAGCACACTGTGGACTAGTTAACACTTTGGGGAGCATGCCTGTGAACTAGTTAGCATCCTGGGGAGCACACTGTGGACTAGTTAGCATGCTGGGGAGCATGCCTGTGGACTAGTTAGCATCCTGGGGAGCACACTGTGGACTACTTAGCATGCTGGGGAGCACACCTGTGATCTAGTTAGTATCTGGTGAGCATGCGATGGACTAGTTAGCACCCTGGGGAGCACACCTGTGATCTAGTTAGTATCTGGTGAGCATGCTGTGGACTAGTTAGCATCCTGGGTTGCACACTGTGGAACATCCTACCTCCCATGGTGGCTGACTGGCACCCTTTCTCCAGGCAGACTAGATTGTCCTGGAACTCTGTTTTGCTGGGACTTTCACCAGTGCCCACTGTGCTGGGGTCTTGGTGAGCTCCGCTATGCTTCTTGAAGCTATCATGGTTCCTGGATTAAATCTGCTTCCCAAGGTCTGAATTTTATTTTATTAGTGATGAAACTAACGTCATGCAAACCATTTGTTGCAGGCTTCTCCTCAGAAACGGTTGACTTTGTGAGTGTTTCATGGGATTTCCTGAAAATAGTTTCCCACCAATACTGGTGTCTGTGATCAGACAAGCAGCTCCCGTCCCTGAAACTGCAGTGGCTTTCTATCAAGGGTAAAGTTAGGACAGGGCCTGACCCACTTCAGCCAGAGCCTCCAGGTCACTGTCCTGGGAGGATTTTCCACCAACATGACCAGCAGGTGTACAAGGAGCAGTGAGATCAATGAGACAATGCAAGAGATGCCACTGGGAGAGTCCCTGGCTGCGCAGCTGCTGTGGTTTCTGGCTGAGCTGACACAGTCAGGTGGTAAATCCAATCCCATAATACAGTTACTCAATTTTTTCCATATAATTCCAAATAAGCATATAACTCTTATTCATTCTTCACCAGCTGATCCAGTTTTGAGCTCAGTAAAAGCAAACTTTTCTTTTTTGTGCTGTTTCTCTGAAGCCACTGTCCTCATATTTGCCAACTTTGCAAGCTGACTTCTGAGTTGTTGATATATATGTGTCTTTCAATGTCACCTTGCTCCCTCTGCTCTGCAGGTGGAGACCCACACAAATCATGAGTAGAAGCGAGAAAATGACCAACAGTGCTTGAACCTGGGAGGTTCTGGAATCAACTGCTATAAATCTATGTCATTTGACAGCTGTAAAAGTCAAGAGAAAGAAATGCTTTCAAAGGAGAAATCAGTAACCTTTGACCTCTCCAAATAGTTCAAGACTGAATTATTCACCTTTTCCAAAATTGCCTTGAGTAAAATTAGGCTCTGAGGCATAATTATGGGGATGCCGTTTAATTTTTATGAACAATGGCATCATCCTTTACTTAGCCGTCTTCAAAGAATTTTCCAGCAGTTACTCAACTTTTAAAATGTAATAATTGTTGTTGATTCAAATAAGAGCCATTTAAGCCATTTACCTGTGACTTGGATTTATTTTATCAACAAATCGCATTCTGACTTCATCCACAGATGTTAAACACGTGAGTCACTTCCACATACCTGAAAATGCTTGCTTTCTTGCCTTTTCGTTTCTTTGGAACATACACTTGATGAGGTCGTTATCATCAGCCACAGGCCTCGCTGGAGCTGGAGACGAGACATCTGGGTTCTGGATCTAAGTTTGAAGTTCGTCCAAGTCCTTTTTAGTTACATCAGATAACGTTTCACCTGTACAATTTCAAATCTCACCATCCTTCAAGGGACTGAACATAATGCTGTGTTTCTGGATGGTGGTTATGCTTATTAAATATTAAAACCAAACATTACCACTATAAAAAGACTTTTACAGCCACGGGCATTTTCCCTGGTAATAAAATTTTACTTAGTTTTATTATGCCTTCTGTAGGGCATATCTGAGATCTCACAGAGACTACTGAACTGGAAATATAAGTAATACGAGGTAGTTGGGAAGGGGCAAACTGTTCAGATTCAGTTAGGAGCAATGGCACAGATAGTGTGGATAAAGCTTCATTCACATGTGCAAGGCCACTGGTCTCTTCAAAGACCACTACGTGCTACGTCTTTAGTAAATTCAACTTGTTATAGTGATTCTGCTGTAAAGGCAAACACAGGAGCTTCCCTCGCCCACCTCTGATCAGTCGAAGCGTGAGATACTAGCCAGCCATTTCTGCCTACTTCTCTTGGGCATGGGGACTTTTTTTTTTTTTTAAAAAAAGGGTGTTTTCATGGTCAAAGGCTGCATTCTGGACAAAGAGTATTCTAGACTGTATGGTGGTTTAGAGCAACTGACAGATACCTGCACTGTTGCATTGGTTGTAAGAACCAACAAATCCTCCTTAGAATCAACGGAACTTCAGTGTTGATGAGGTGTGTGGAAGAGCTTCAGGACCCTATGAAAATCTCTGCAGAACACTTTGAATTTTAAGTGGAATGAATTATTAAAGAGCAACCCCAACTTAATTTAACATTTACCTGTGTTTGGTCAAGGGCGAGGAAACCTCGGTGCAGGCCGTGGGGAAGCCGAGCCCTGTGCTGCGCTCTTTCCCACCCAGCAGGCTTGGGTGGGCCTCAGGGCCGGACTGGAGGGCAAGTGGGGGAGAGGCGAGGTCCTGAGGCTTTCCTGCCACAGGGTTTCTTCTGAGGTACATTGTGAGGAGGTGCCACGTCCTGGTGTCTGCGAACGGGGAGGACAGGGCCACAGGGTCAGGATGCACCTGGGGATGTCCCCAGTGGGGAAGGCCGTGCAAATGGACCTGGAGAACACGAGGTGGCTTTAGAAGCCTCTGGGGAGGTAGTCTTAGGGAAGGACTCCGTGAGGAGGGACAGTGGCTAGTGAAGCTGAAAGAAGCAGTCTCACACACTCAGGAGTGAAGGAGGAGGTGGCTTGCCCAGCAGAGGGGGCTGAATATTGCCCCTGCACCCTCAGAGTATGTCCACACCCTGAACCCTGGACTGTAAATTGACCTTAATTGGTCAAAGTCTTAGCATACAAAATTAATGTAAGGATCTAGAGAGGGGCCATCACCCGAGGCTATCCTTCCTGGCCCTACAATCCACGGCATGTGCCTGGATGGAACAGCAGACAGGCATGGAGAAGACTGGGCGCTAGCTGCCAGCGTCTAGCCTCCTGTGGCAGTGAGCCCAGGAGCAGGAAGAAGCCTCCGGAGCCTCTGGAGGGAGCTCAACCTGTGGACACCTGGAGTGCGCACTTACTGGAGGCAGGGCTTAGGGCAGCCTCGAGAGGTGAGAGCTCCCCAAATCCCAGAGCTGAGGATGGGCAGTGTTTAAGGAGGGCAGGCGGTGGGAGCTGGCGGAGGGGCTGGCCCCTGCCTGGGCTCTGCTGGGGTGCACTCCCTGCCCACCCTCAGAGTTCTCAGCCACACCCACGCAACTGCCCAGTGAGAGGTGGTCAGGGCATGTTTTGTTTCATGTAGACCAAATGTCTGATTAACTAATTCCTCTTTAATAGAACAGATTTGCTTCATAATTTGTATATTTTATAATTTGTATTTGAATCTCTAGCAGAATGTTTATTTTTAATTTTGATAATTAGGAGATTACACAATTCCCAGAATCCAAAAGTAAACATTTAAGAAATATTAAGTGGGATTTTTCTTTGCTCTCTCACTTCTGGTTGTAAGATTCAGAATATGGAAAGTTGGGTTAAAGAACCAACTCTGATCTTTCCACTAAGACGTTTCCTAATATTTTTCTTTACGCTTGAACGTTTTTGCTACGCTGCGGATTGCTCAGGAGTCTGGTGTGGCTGCTTCCAGTTATTGCAGTCCTTTGCAGACTTGCACCCTGGCAGAGGATGAGGTGCTCTTTCCTCTCCCACTTCCTGGTCTTCTCAGGCTCCTTCCATGGGCCCACTCCACTAGGCTCTTGGCCACAGGAGCGTGGGCTTCCATGGCATCTGAGTGCAGCTCCTGGTGGTTCAGGACTGTTTAGGCAGAAGGAAATTCTGGGCACCTTCTGTGTTCAGGAGAATGCCTGGGCCAGTCCCCAGAGAGGCCAGGAGGACAGGGAACAGGGCAGAGCCACCAGGGTAAGGGGCTATGGAAGGAGGCTGGGTGAGATGCTTTGTGGGCACCGCAGGGTGTGAAGGCAGCCCCACCTGCGGGTCCCCAGCCACTGCGATTGGTCCTGTCCATGGTGCAGCCCTGAGGGCCACACGACGAGGCTTTTCCTTGACAAATCATCTGAGTCAAGGCTCCACAGGTTGAAACCTCAATGTGTCAGCGGGATTCTTCAGGATCTGAAGCAGGGCAGACGTTTAGAAAACCCAAGAGAATATGAAAAGAACTGTGAAAGAAAAAGTTCATTTCCACAGTGAGGTCGGAGTTCACCCGCATTAGAGCTAGGACCCTAAGCCCCATGGCTGGCCCTGTCTTACCAATTTAGAGGGATCTGATGCCACAGGAGAATTTCCATGGCAGAATGGCAGAGCCGAGGGCACATGCCATCTAAAGACAGCTCAACACAATCAGAGATGGAGCACAGGGCTTCGGAGAACTGGTGACCAATGTCGTCGCTGCTCCCAGAGGCTGTCAGGACACATCAGTCTAGCTCGGTCCCTGAGGAGCCTGAATTTCACTGGATGCTGGTTTTCAACAGCATTCTGTTCTGTCCAGCATGGCTTTAGAGGTGGCTTTTGGAAGCTCTGGCCTCTGGAGCAAGATTCCTAGGGAGAGATGCAGAGCGTCACAATGCCGGTCATGGGGAGTTTGATGGCTTCACTTGTTTAGGTCTCCACCACAGTTGTGAAGCTATCTGTCAAGACACACGCTCTTAACATTTTATTCACTTCCTTGTGGGGTGCAGGAGGAGCCCTGTCACCCACTACGAACAACTCCAGCTGTTCTTGCGCGGGACCAGGCATCCAAAACACCGCGCCCTGGGTCTCTGCCCTGAACAGTTACATAGCGCCTCGCCTCAAACCCCAGGGGGAGCTCATGCTTCAGAGCGAGCAGGACTCTGCACTGAGCACCCTTGGCCAGGCTCTGGGGAGACAGTCCCCAGACGCAGCGAAGGTCGGCGCCAAGCCTTCTTAGGCATTCTGCAGCTGAGATGAACCAGGTACACTGGAGTTGCGTGGAGTTGTCAGGAAAGACAGAAGTTCCTGCCTTGTGGGTGGAGATGAATTTATATAAAGCAATATATTCTATTTCATAGGCTTGAGGGGTCAGAGGTGGAAAATGAGACTCCGTGTCTCTTCTGTCCCTCTCTCACACCATACCGCTCCAGCCTGGGACTTACCTTCTGCCAACAGAATTGCTCTCCTGGGAATGAGACAGAGCATTTCCAAATTGCACACCTGAGAAATTTTAGCTCACATTTTGCACAATGTTACTGACAGTCTGCTCAGTTTTGAATCACAAATTCAAAACATTGATTCATTCTTAAATGTGAAAAAATGATCTGTGTTCCATCTGCACCATCACAGAATGTCCTTAGAAGAGGAGGTGGGTGGTGGTCACTCAGGTCTGAGCCTAAATGACCACTTAGCCTCCTCCTGTCTAAGGACTGTGGGCCAGTTCATTTCTCTGTACCCTGGAGTCCTGTTCTGTAGAATATGTAGATTCAAGAAGGGACAGACGTCTTAGGAAGAAATAAGCTTTTCTTATTATAATTCACACAGTTTGCAATACGCATCTCAACGGCTTTTCTCCTGTTAATTCTAAATGTGGTTGACTTCTTCTTTGTATGTTTCTCAGTGTTTCCATTTTAAAAATTATTTCACTACCAAGTTGTATTTTTGGAAATTTAGAAAAATGTGGATAAATCCCAGCAACTTCGCAGTTTAAGTTGCCAGAGTGGGAAGTTCGTACCCTCTGTGCTCTGTCGGTGTGCAACTCCACCCCATCCTCGTCCAGGGCTCGTGACCCATTCCTCTCAGCCTGTGACGGCTTCTGCCTGGCTGTGGCACCCGTGCGGGCTCTGCACCTCTGCGATGTTGAAAGCTCACCAGTCGGGCCAGTGCGCTTCCTCTCCCCGGCCCTGCGAAGGAGGCAAGGCTGGGTGCTGCCCTCTCTGCAGAATTGTGCACACAGGAGTGGCTCACACCGGGACTCAGCCCCTCGTCAGCCATCTTGCTCCATGACACAGGTGTCCCCATCTCTTGGCACTACTCTCTAATCATCAGCCTCCTGTGGTCCTCGCCATACCTCCTCCAGCGTGCCCACAGTGAGCCCTCTCCATGCACAGCACCATGGGCAAGCCAACCACATGCCAAGCACCCAAGAAAGACCTCTGCTCCAGACGCAAGGGGCTGCCCAGTTGCTCCTTCCCTTTCTGGACAGTTACACCTGAAAACACCTCTCATACCTCTCTTTCCTGCAGGATCTCACCACCCACTGGAGTTCCTGGCCACCCCTCACCATCTGCGTGCTCCAGACAGATGCTCTTTCTCTCATTGCTTGCGTCCCTATGCGGAGCTCGCGTGTACTGCCGTGTCTGCACCCTGCCTTGCCCTGTGCTGTTGCTGACCCTTTTGGTGGGGAGCTTCTGTTGCCCTCCTGCGAGGATCCTGCATTCTCCTGGTGTCAGGGCTGCGAGTGTGCTCAGGCACAGCAACACCGCTCTCGTCCATCTTCCTGGCGGGGCAGGTCGTTCCTACCAGGGAGCAGAAGCTGGAGCCCAAGAGCTCAGAGATGGTGGGAGGGTGCAGGAGCCCAGGGGCTGTCGGTGGGGTGTGCATGTCCTCACTGTTTGCCCTTGGCAGGGAGGGCTGCCCTGGTGGGAGTCATGTCCTCACCATTTGCCCTTGGCAGGGAAGGGTGCCCTGGTAGAGTGCATGTGTCCTCACCGTTTGCCCTTGCCTTGCTGGGGAGGGCTGCCCTAATGCAAGTCATGTCCTCACCGTTTACCCTTGGCAGGGAGGGCTGCCCTGGTGGAGTGCGCATGTCCTCACCGTTTGCCTTTGGAGAAGTGAGAATAGTTGAATGGCAGGCATGGGGTGCCCTGGGAAGCTCCCATGGGAACCTGGAAAGGATGCTCCTGGAGGGTGGGTGATGTTACCTTAGTTCCTGGACTACAGCGCAGACCTGGTCAACACTGCCACCCTTATTTCTCCAGGGAGAACAACAGCCTGTGCCAGTGGGAGGAGCCTCGAGGGCACGGGTGAGACCTGGTCCCCTCCTGGCGATGGCCAGTGGGCACATCCAGACTCCTCCAGTTGGAGCTGGGGCCCCGGGCTATGGAAGATAAGGCTGACAGAGCAATCCCGCTGACGGGAGAGGGGGATGGGGACTTAAGGAACATGTGCTCCTCCTTTCGCTCTCTGATTCCTCCTCATTCCTACTGTATAAAGGGGCAGCTCGGCACGGCACCTGGGCTGTGCCTTTGGGATATCATGCAGGAAGAACCGCCATTCCTCCTACTTCATGCATTGGCTCCATTAAGCCATGGCGGGTCTGTCTTTATCCATGGTGGGTAGGGTGGAGGACTCCCTGGGCTTCTTGTAGGTCCTCTCTTACCCACTGCATGTCCTGTGGCTGTATGGGGACATGTGCCACAGGGAGCAACTGGTTGTCTTGGTGTTGCTTCTTCCTTGCTGTGTCGATCAGCTTGGGACCTGTAACAGTGTCACATGCAGTCACATGCAGTTAGCCTACAGAGCAGAAGTACGTTGTCTCAAATTCTGGAGGCTGGGAGTCCAAGGTCCTCAGTCCACCTGAGGGGCTGCAAGGAGGACTCAGGTCCGGGCTGGTGGAGGGCCCTTCCTCACTGTGTCCTCACATGGCTTGTCCCTGATGCACCCTGTGGAGAGAGGAAGCACTCAGTCTTCATCTCCATGACCTCTTTCAACCAAACTGCAGCCACACTGGGGGTGGGGCCCAAGGTTCAGTCTACCCCCCTCCCAGGGCTATGCCTGCATGCAACCAAGCTTCTTCTGCTGCGTGTGGTGGCGTTTTCCACTGGGTGAAGCTCCGTGCTCTGTGGATCACACCCCAGCAGTAATGTGGAGGAACCCTCCCCAGGGGAGAAGCAGGGAAGAGAGGGACTGGGTTCCAGGGGAGCCCCTCCATGCACCCTGCAGGACTCTGAATAGTGCTTCCAGGGTGCAAAGGGCATGATCACTCCCCATGGGCTCAGGAATGGCTGGTGCAGAGGCAAGGTGACAATGACCTTCCCCAGGAAGTAAGTCCCAGTCTCAGGACCCAACTTCCTAGCCAAAGACAGGCAACTTCATTGGAACACACTGGTTACAAATACCACCAAGCACCTGCATTGACCCACAGCAGGGACAGATGTGCTGGCATGAGGAGGTTGCTGGAGAGGAGCTTTATGACCCGCATGGAAATACCAGCTTCTCCACAGATTCCGTTTGAAATATGTTTTCTTATGATAGGCATAGGCACATCATTATGAACCCAATGTTTTTTTTTCTTTTTTTTCCTGAAGACTTCCAAAACAGGAGTTTTTTGAAAGAATACTATATAGAATTAATACAGGAACTGTTGTTAGACTTCTGTCTTAGGCATCAGGAGATATATAAACATGCACAGAATACCGCATTGCCCCAACATTTCAGGTAACTGACTAGGATCTGCCAGACACTCACATGCTGCACCAAATATGCCCATTGCTGGTCTGCTGGGAGCCCCTCCCTCCCGTGCTCCCTTCCTGCCCTGGGTTCACATCAACTCAGAGCAAGAGTGACCTCGTGGAGTGTAGGATGGGGAACTGACCCCTTCTCTTGTAGGACGTGGCACCTGCCCTCTTGATGCAGGGAGAGGGAACTCGGACTTCCCCTGAGGAGAGATGAATGGGTGGACTGTTAGTATATGATCAGTAATGGAGCAGAATCCGTGGAAGCATGGGGGACAGAGGGCAAGGGTGTCCTTGGAAGTGGTGGCATCCGGGTCACATGTGACTTCCTGTGCAGGGGCAACCTTCGATCAGCGCACCTTCCAGCTTCCTGTGGTGTGCCGTTCCTGGCCTGAGAACCCATGGCAGCAGCTCACCTTGGGTGGATGTCCACCTGACAGTTGCTGGGGACACATTACTCCCACCAGCTGTTCCCTGACCAAGGGTCATTGCTTTGGTAGATCAGGCCTTGAACTTGCGTGTTCATGGAAGTGCAAGAGGGCAAACTTGGAGCCCACGTCTTTCTGCAGCTCAGCTACAGTCTTGTGTAGCACGTGGCTGGCGTCAGTGGCTCAGCCAGTGACTGAGGCTTTGTGGCCAAGTGGGGGTCTTGCTAGACTCGCTCTGCTATCACTGGTGGTCGCTGGGTGGTCCGCGGCACGTATGAAACCTAGAGATGGCCTCATGCAGACAGTTCAGCCTGGGCCAAAGTTGGTAAAGTGTGATTCCCAGGGCAGCCTCCTGGCTGGGGTGGCTCATGCAGCTCCTCCTAGCTCTTCCCTAAGGGGCCTCCCAGAGCCCAAGCCAGGCAGTTTGTGACACTGTGACAGTCACTCCTTTCCCATCTTTGTGGTTACTCCAAATTAAATGCTGCAGGGAGGTAGCGGGGCACACAGCCCGACACCTGTCAGCTGTTCCCTGCTGCACAGGACGATCAGAGCCTTTTAATTAACGTGCTTAAAGCAGCAAGTACCGGAACTACCCTCCCATCTCGGGAAGTGCACGCTTTCAAGGTTCCATCCTGGAAACCGCACCTGGGTTGCTCCAGTCACACATCATCCAGCTATTGTATTTGACTGCCTTGGTGGCACCTTCTACTTCCGGAACATCATTGGGACTAAATCACCCCAACTCCTCTTATCCAGATTTTTCTGTCATTTCTGGACCATATGTGATTTTGACTAAAATTTATTTATCTCAAAAAACTGTCTGGAAATGATTTGGATACTAATCAGGAATGCATAAAATTCAAGCTAAAAGAAATCCACAGAACAAAGAATCAATAAGTTTAGATCACCTTTGAGTGATTTCAGCTCTGGGCCAGGCAATTAACTTCCGTATGCTACTGAGTTTTGTAATTATAATGTATTATGTGATACCATACTTTTTTCATTAACTCACCTCCTAATAGTAATGTAGATTTATATCTTGCTTAGTAGTGTGTAAAGTACATGAAAGTAATAAAACTGCATTTGAATCCATGTTTCATAATTCAAGATTATCACCACATTACTCCTGATTAGGAAGAGCCCTATCCACACGGTTGGAGATATGCTGGCGATCGCTGGTCCTGTTTCTGAAGACCCAAGCAATAAACACCAGAAGCTGAGGAGAACATTGCCTTTTGTTAATGGGCAATAAGGAAACTATCTGAAAGTCCCACTAATTCCTCAATTACCCTGGAAAAAGTACAGCCCTTATCCCCACAGGGTGCAGAAGGCTGGAGCCTTCCTTCCCTCATCCTGAGGCACAAGACGTGGCGCCCAGGTGGCTGGGCCAGTGGACCAGGGCGAGCTGGGGCTGGAGGAGCTGAGGGCTCAGGATGCGCTCTTTGACCCCCATCCAGCCCCCTGTGTGTTTTGTCTGCCCCTGGGCTTCTCAGAAGAAACAGGCACTCCATGTGGGCGCAGCATGAGAGATGTGACCAGTGGCGGGGCTGAGCTCGGCTAGGACACCGAGAAGCACACGGCAGTTCAAGACTTTTGCTTCCCCAAGAAATGTTCCCTGGCACAAGGGTGAAGCTTCAGACTGGGCGTGAAAGGGGAGGAGAACAGCGAGGCCTGCTGAGAGTGGTGGCCTTCACATTGACCCCACCAGGGACTAATACGAAGCCTTGGTCCAGCACGCAAATGGAGTGGCTCTGTCACCCAGGGTGGAGCCCAAGGAACCCTCGTGAGTCCACAGCTTCGTGGCTCCTGGTTAGGTCGCAGGGCCCTTCACGCCCTCAGCAATGCCTGCATCAGCACCCTGAAGTGCGGGGAGGGCATTCACAGCCATCCACAGGACTCAGCCACACCCTGTGCTGAGGGGAACCCCTTGCAGTTCAGAGGAACACGGAGAGCAGAAACTCAGCTGCAGCCTCAGGCTGCACGGATCAGGTTTAGAAAGGTGGAGCTGATTGAACGGCCAGCGATACACGTTCATGCTGGGGAAACTGGTCAGCTGTGCAGAGAGGCCTCCCTGCCCTCAGCGAGAAGACCCTGTGACATCTCCCTTGCAAGATTGCCCCTCAGCAGCCACATGCGGAGGAGGAAAGCCGCTCACCCACAGGCTCCTGTCTGAAACAGCGCTGGCAGCTACAGGTCCTGGTGGGTGGAGTCGCGTGTGTCCGGTTGCCAGCTGGCACGCAGAGCTCGGGCTCCTGTCACCCCTGAGATGCAGGGGCATGGTGGACACACCAGGTGCAGGGCCAGCCACCTGCGCTGTGGGTGCAGAGAGGCTGCGCGGGGCACCATAGCTCCGTCCATCTTTATTCGTTGATTTTGGAGGCACTCACACTTCTTGCCCTCTTATTTGTTCTGCCCCCTTGGTCACTCTTACCCCCACTATTCTTTCTGGGTTACTTTTTGTTGTCATTGTTGATTTTTTTTAATTGACAAATTTATTTGTTGAGCAATCATTTAAGTTTTTCTGACATTACTTTTGATTAGTTGTGTCTGACTTCCTGGTCAGGGGAAACCTGCCCATCTCATTCCTTGGTGCTGGGTGTAGAAGGGACTGCGTGGAGCAGGTGCAGACACATGGGAGAGCAGTTTGGTGGTCCCTCAGGGGTTAGACACAGCTAACACAGGTCAAGGCTCCTAGGTGCATGCTCCTAGGTGTGTGCTCCTAGATACGGGCTCCTAGGTATATGCTCATAGGTATATGATCCTAGATGTGTGCTTAAGTGTGTGCTCCTAGATACAGGTTCCTAGGTGTGTGCTCCTAGAAGCGTGATCCTAGGTCATACTCCTAGTTGTGTGCGCCAAGATGCATGCTCCTAGGTGTGCGCTCCTAGATATGGGCTCCTAGGTGTGTGCTCCTAGGTGTGTGGGCCTAGGTGTGTGCTGCTAGGCATATTTGCACAAAAAATAAAAACATGTCCACATAAAAACTTGAGTTTAATTATTCATGACAGCCAAAACATAGAAAGAACCCAACTGTCCATCGGCTGAGAATGGGTAAGCTGTGAGTGGGGTGTGGAGGGAAAGCCGGTTCCGCCCACGCTGCAGCCCATACTAGGACGGATCTGAATCAGTACGTACATGCAGGAAGCCATCATGGAGGCCCGCGTCTCACGGATCCCATGCGTGCAAGGTCTGGAACGGCACAGCTGTAAGATGTGGTTGCCAGGGTGGGGTGGGGTGCTCCAGCCCAAGGGTCCACATTTGTATATGATGCAAGTGTTCTAAACAATCGCACAGCTCTGTGAGCAGCCCTGCAGCGACTGTGTTGGAGACTTCGAGAGGCGAGCATGAACAGACAGCAGACAAGCAAAGCTTGGTGAGAAGGGACGGGCTCTGCCAGGCGCCGGGCAGCATACCACACCTCCTAACTTTGTCTTCCTGCCTGTGTGCTGTTGTGAAGCAGCTTTGATGCTATCTCACAGGTTGATTCTTTATGCAAAGAGGAGGCCCCAGGGCTTGGGCACTGCTTCAGCCTCACATACAGGAAACCTGGACACCAGGGCACGAGGAGGTGTGAAGGTCACATCAAGGGAGAGTGTATTTGGGGAAGGAGGAGGAAGATTTGCAAGGACCCTGGGGACAAGGCATGGAGAGGAGAGGATGAGCAGCTTCAGGAGGAAGGGGTGGGGGTGGCCCCTAGAATCCGCTGATCATCACTGCAAACATGCAGCCTGCTTCCTCTAGGACCTCCTGGTGGTGCTCACCATCAGGGCAGAGCCGGCTCCTCCTCACCAGGGCAGGGCACCGGCTCCCTGCCTGCCACCCTATGGGCTCCTGAAACCCAAATGAGATGCAGAGTCAGTTACAAATGTTTGGAGACTGAGTGAAAGTGTCTAAGATCACACTGCAGCCCTCAGACAATATCCAAATGTGACTTTAATAATCCACAAATAGCCAGCAATACGTGCTACTGCTTCCACCGTGCTGGGCTTAGCCAGAGAAGACACCATGCACCTGGGAAAAGACCCCCGAGAAGGAGCCAAGCCAGGAGAGGGGGTGCACTCCAGACCTAGGAGGAGCTGTGATGGAATGGCACGAGGTTTTGTCTTAGGAAGACGCTGGCTTAGCTTAGAATAAGTGGACTCTCCCTGGAGCCTTCTGACAGAGCAGTCCAGGCAAGAGGAACAGAAGGCAGAGACAAACAGGATTCAAGCACAGGACTGGCCAGTAGAGAGCTGACCAGGGTCCTGTGCACCCAGTCGGCAGGGCACCGACCTCAGCTATGTTTTATAAAGAATGGACAAAGAGGCAACAAGTGGAAAGATTGCAAAAGCAAGGAGGAGGGTCAGGGTGTGAGTGGCCTTGGCGTTTCTCATCGCGCAGCCCCAGCAAGGGCACAGGCGCCTGCAACTGGAACCAGGCTCTGCTTGGGCTCTTCTACTTTCAAAGATGAACGCAGAGGCCACACTAATTCACAACTGCAGAAAGCAGGGAGAGGGACCCTTCTGTGATGATTCTCTCCGAGTAGCCGGACTTGAATTAAAGCTTCTTCATAAACACACAGATGCAAGCAGAGGAGCAGGAGGAAGGTGAGGAGGACAAGCAGGAGGGCCAACTCTAGGCGCAGGTAATCAGCACGCGAGCAGGTGCCTGCCACCTCGGGGACTCTGCAGGGCTGACCGGAGCGCCTCCTTCTCCCTTCCTTTTGACAGTTTCTTCTCCTGCTGTAGAGGGAAGAAAATAGGAATGAGCATCTTTCGACCACAAACAGATGTGCTTGATAAAGAAAATGTCAGCAAAAATACTAAGCCAATGTGCCGCAGCAGCTTTCTGACAGATAGAGGGAAAAGGTAAGAAATGTTCTATCGTGTCCGACAAGGTGTTCTTTTTGAGATTTAAAGATCAGTGTGCAACTTTAAACATGTTTGTCACTTTGGCTCTGACTGCAGCTATCTGGGGCTTCACAAGAACTTTATCAGCTAGGCATAGGGGGAAAGAAAGAAGCCCGCTCCCATTTATCTCAGCTCGGTTCCCTTCAAAGCCAACAAATAAATTACAGTGTACATTTGATACAAATTGATTTCTTAACTCAAATAACAATGTTGTCCTCCCGGTCGGGCCATGTGTCACTCACTCGCGAGGCTGAGTGAAAGGCTCAATCTGTCTGGGTGACAGAAATAGGCCTGACGCTTCTCACGGAGGAATGCTAATCACCAGGGCTGGCCCGGCCTTTGTGGGCCAGCCGCGATAAGGGGAATCAGGCCGCCCTGTCACTCGGCACCAGGCCCCATCAGCGTTTGTTCCAGCAGGCTGTACGGGCCCTGGAGTTGCCATCCTATTTCATGTGGGGAAATAAGATCCGGCCACTGTGGCTATGATGCCCGTGGCTGGGACACCACGCGGGAGCAGAAGTGAAAGAGACCCATTGAATGTCTTCAGCTGATCTTATCAGTGCGGAGAAATGAGATATTGGCAGGGGCTGTTGAGTTTCTCACAGCTGAGCAGGTTAATAAGGTTGGGCGGTAGGCCACGAGCTAATTGGATTTGCCCTGGTTTGATAAACAGTGGCAGCCGCTGCTGGAAAGGCGCACAGTGATGCTTGCTCTTTGTTTGACTTGGAGCCCTGGAGCCCAGGAGAAAGGTGCCCCTCTGCTGAGCCAGCTTCCGGTGTCCTCCTGCAGCCTCACCCAGCGAGCAGGGGACCCTCCCTCTGCAGAAGTTGCTGAGTGTTCTGATTTGAATCAGAGGGTGCTGAGCTAACAGAATCCTGCCAGGGGTGCACATCTCAGCACTGGATCCCAAAGTGCTCTGTAAAGTCTACGTGGGGACAGAGCTGGGCCTGGGATTTTGGGTCAACTGAATTCACCTGGGTGTCCTGAGCTGACCCCATGCTGGGCTTCCAAGTGTACTAAGAAACTGCTTCTCTTCTACGGTTAGCTGTGGCTGGTTTCTCTGGGCACCATGCCCGGAGTGTGACTGGCATCCAGGGAGGCTCCCTGTTTGGTATTCCAGGTCTGGATAGATGTTGACTTTCCTAGGACATTTCCCAGCTGTGGAACTGGGAGGAGGGAACCCCACCAGCTCCCACAAATCTCCACACACTGAGGGTGCTCAAGGCTTTCAACACCTGTAGAACATTGACCTTGAACTAGACTCTAGGGAGTCCTAGGACCACATCTGGGACCAGACTTCCCCAGACCCACTGCTCACTCAACATCAAGGTACTGAGGGCTGTGGGCTCAGCTGTAGAGCACTTGCCTAGAATGCTGGAGGCCCTGAGCTCCAACCCCAGCACCACAAAGCCATCAAACAGACAAAAACAAGCAATTTTAATGCAATGGAATGGATTAATGTTGATTTGGATATATATTAAGATTTCATATAAAGTTAGTTGTAGATGTTGATATGGACATATGTCTATCAGTATGTAGATGTTGCTATGAACATAGGTCTATCAGTACGTAGATGTTGATATGGACGTATGTCTATCAGTACGTAGATGTTGCTATGAACATAGGTCTATCAGTATGTAGATGTTGATATGGACGTATGTCTATCAGTACGTAGATGTTGCTATGAACATAGGTCTATCAGTACGTAGATGTTGATATGGACGTATGTCTATCTGTACGTAGATGTTGCTATGAACATAGGTCTATCAGTATGTAGATGTTGATATGGACGTATGTCTATCAGTACGTAGATGTTGCTATGAACATATGTCTATCTGTACGTAGATGTTGCTATGAACATAGGTCTATCAGTATGTAGATGTTGATATGGACGTGTGTCTATCTGTACGTAGATGTTGCTATGAACATAGGTCTGTCAGTACGTAGATGTTGATAATGACGTATGTCTACTTTATGTTTGTTACCATTGCCTAATTTCTTACAGTTACTTCAGACCTTTCTTCATCATTCAGGTTCCCTTATCTGGCAATGCAGCCCACCAGGGGTCTCTCAATCTGGTGCTACACCATCCCTGGGTGAAGAGCTCCTCATCGAAGGCCCAGGTCACTAAGGTGTAATTGTCCCAGTATCTTTTGCCAAGTTCCTTGAAAATGTTCTACGTTGTAACTATTTAACTCTTAGCCAGTTCATGCACAAATAAAGTCATGAAGCTTTTCCTAAGTGGTGCATTGAGTATTGTTCGTGCTTATATTTAAACTGTTATGTGATCTCTATTTATGTTTTCTGCTCAGAAATACTTATGGTGGCATAGTGGCAGTGATGACGCTGGGCTGGATTCTTGGAGGAGAAAATGCAAGTCACTTCAGCCTTGCATGCGAGGGAGGGTCTTTCTGCTTTCAGTGTGCAGCAGCCTGAGGTGGGGGAGGTGGCCACGCCCTCTCCTCTGTTGCGGAGTCTGTCAGTGGAGGGCTCCTGGCAGTGCCCTGTCTCTCGAGAAGTTGCTCTGGGAAGGAGGCTCAGACCCAAGGCCGCGGAGCATCATGCACTATCCTTCCCCTTGCCTGTGAGCTGGGTGGACTGGGGTCAGGGAGAAGCACTGGCATTCTTGTGCTTTATGGAGGCACAAGGGGCCTGTCCCAGGCATGTGCAGCTGTGCCCAGAAGGAGTCCTGAGTCAGCAGTGATCTGAGTTCCTCCCCTGAGAAGTCCCCTGACTTCTAGCCTTGGAGAAAAGGCCACTCGGTGGGTGACACTCCTCCAGGTAGGAGCAAGAGTAACAGACAGCCAGAGGCTAAGTCCCCAACATGCAGAAGTGTGGAAGATCACTGCATGGTGACAGCAACTCCTCAGAAGTTCCCCAGAGCCTGCATTGCAGACCATGGGGCCAGGTTCTCCAGAGGAGGTGTGTGTGTGTGTGGCCATTTGAAATATTAGCTCCATTACTGACTTAGAAAACATATTTATCAGTCTTAAAAAAAGGAGCAATTTGTCAATCATGTTTTTATGCATTTATGAATGTCGAAGAAACCTCCAAATTTGTGTACAGCTATAATGCACTTATAAAAATAGAGATGTGACAATCATGACGTCATTTTGTTCCTCATAAAATACATACCGTAAGTTGTCAATATGTAGAGACAACGATCAGCTGCTTGCTGTGTGCCGCGGGGTGCTCAGGCACCTCCTACCGCACAGGAGACAACTTCACTGTGACTGTGATGTACAAGTCACCACGACAGGACACAGACAGGAGTCACGTGCTATGTACTAAGATAATCAGAACCCCATGATGGAGGGGCAGTACGGGATGGAAGATGCTGTTCTGGCATGGTCAGGGTTGTCTCTGATCAGATGCCAGGGCTTCAGCTACGCAGACTTCGGGATAAAAGCAGAGGGCACAGGGGCAGAGGTTCTGAGGGGAAACTCCGAGGCTGGGACCATGAGTGAGGAAGGCCACAGGCGTGATGGCCGCTGGGCTGAGCACTGGGGAGCTTGGCTTTTACTCCAAGTGACCAGGAGCCAGCTGCTGGCAGGCTCTAAGCAGAAGCCGATGCCCTCTTGTGTTTGCAAAGCCTCTCTGGAGCCGACTGGTTGAAAACAGACTAAAGGAGGTGAGGGTGGACCCAGAGGCCTCCGGCAGTGTGCCACAAGCCCAAGAGAGGCCACCGTCTCTAGCAAGATAGTGGCAGTAGTGGCGAGAAGTGACAGCCAGTCGATGGAGGTAAAGCCAGTTTCCTGCAGGGTTGGGAGTAGGGTGGAGAAGTGAGAGCACCATGAGGACCCTTGGCCTGAGACTTGAGCAGAAGGGAATGGCTCACGGCTGAGCAGGAAGGTGGCAGGAAGAGCTGGTTCCATGTTGTGGGCAGGAATGTTCACTTGAGCTGTCCCCCATCCAGGAAGCTCCCTGAGCAGAAGCACAAAGGTCACCTCTGCGGAAGGAGTGGTCTGAATAGAATAGAAGTCACCATGGTGGGGCTGAGCTGAGTCCTGCTACCAACCCACAGAGGCCCTGCAGAGGATCGGGGAGGCCCTGGGGGAGGGAGAGTCCCATGGGGGAGGGAGAGTCCCTGCAGAGGGTCAGGGAGGCCCTGGGGGAGGGAGAATCCCTTGGGGGAAGGAGAGGCCCTGCAGAAGGTCGGGAAGGCCTTGGGAGAGAGAAGGTTCCATGGGGGAGGGAGAGGCCTTGCAGAGGCTGGGGGAGGCTCTGGGGGAGGGAGGGAGAGTCCTTGCAGAGGGTTAGGGAGGCCCTGGGGAGGGAGAGGCTATGCCGAAGGTTGAGAGGCTCTTAGAGAGGGACAGACCCATGGGTGAAGGGCAGTCTCTGAAGAGGGAAGGAGAGCCCTTGGATATTAAATCAGCGTTTGAGCAGGCAGCCATCACTGGCCAAGTGGAAGGACAACGCAGGGCTGCTGATAGACCTGGCACCACTCAGGTCTGAGGGGACCTCCAGGGAGACCACACCTCCCATGGGTTTTACCGCAAGGGAAAGCAACCAATCAAACAGCAGAGCAAATGGGTCAAGCATAGGGGGGACCTTGTCTGTCTCTTGGCTTTTCTGTGGAGCAAATGAGATCAAGTGCTGGAGAACATGGCGGGGTCCAGCAGACTTGAGGAGCAGCGCTCTGGGCTCCCCGGCTCTTCCCTCCTGTCTGAGGCTCGTCCGGCTCACGTGGTGGATGCTGGGCACCCACCCAGCATCTGAGTGGCTCAAGGTCCACTCAGCCTGCAGCCGTGCTCCCTAAGGATGGGATAGGCGCAAGTCCCCGAGGAGGGCGAGGCAGGGGTTGTCAGTCTGGGACACTGACAGGCTGCAGGCCCAGGTCACCCTACAGGCTGAAGCAGAGAGGGAGAGCCGGCTCCTCAACATCCTGGGAGGTCCTCGCAAGGCTGGGTGGCGTCTCACACCCGTCATCGTAGAACTTGCAAATGTAGGGAAGCGAATGCCACCCCTGCAGATTCGTTTTCTCTAGGAAAGCACATTGCCTACATTTAAATTGTGTCTTTAAAATAAGTCGTTTTCAAAGATTTCGGCCAGGTAATTTTCTTTTTTTTCCAGGACTGAGGACCGAACTCAGGGCCTTCCGCATGCTGGGCAAGCGCCAGGTATTTTATTCACGAAAAGCACCGCAAGGAGCTGGAATGCTCCCATGGAGGCCGAGTAGCTGCGGCTGCAGGTTTGTGGGGGCGAGGACAGTACAGAGGGCTCCAGCACCCATGCTGAGCCCTGAGACCCCAGGGCTGAGCCTCCCACTCCAGGCTCCATGGTGCAGAGCGGCCCCCACAAGGAGAGCAACTGGGGAGCTCTGGCGTTTTGTCTCCTTTCCCCAAGGCCATCGATGGAGGTTTCCTTGGGAGCGCATGGTGGTGGCGCACGTTCTCAGCTCCACCTGCGCACACTGGGGCATTTTTAGGACTTAGGGCTGGTGGAGAATCACCAAGATGAGGAGGTGAGGTCCCCGAGAAGAGGGGTGGAGCTTCATGGCTGGGCCCCAGGGCAGCCTGAGGGAGGACAGAGGTCCAGCTTGAGTTGCCCGGGGCAGGGGTGCGAGGAGAGCATTAGTGGGTGGTGTCAGGCTCTGAGGACACCTGTGGAAGCGCATCATCCCCCTGTCCCTGGGGCTGGGGCTGCACCTGGACCCAGGAGGCCCTGTGTGTGGTTGGGGATGGGAGCAGAAGGATCAGGTCGAGAGTGGAGTCTCCTGCGGGGACCAGAGTTTTGGTTCCATGGGGAGCAGGGCCATGGCCTGCCACGCCTGCACTGATGACCTTCTGGGACCTGGGCTCCCAGAGCCAGGCAGAACACGAAGTCCAGTGCAGGAAGAGTCACAGGCTGCTCCCCTGGGAGTGGGAGGGAGCCCTGTTCCAGGCCTCTGCGGATTCTGTGGCTGCCCCGCCCTGAGGCCCCCTGACCTCTGCTCCTGTGCCTCTTCTTCTAGGAAGGACGTGAGCCCCATTGCATCAGGGTCACCCTGCTCCAGAAAGGTCTCATCTTAACTAGTGTCACCTGCAATAACCCTAGTTCCAAATACGGCCGATACTCAGGGGAGGTTGTGGGAGGTAAAGCATTTGCATGGGAGCTGGATGGGACACAACTCCAACCAGAACAATGAGCAAGAACTCCTCCTTTCTCTAAAAACAATCCCATGGATCTGATCAGCTTCTGAACCCATGGAGGGAAAACAGCGATGACTAACACCGGAGTGGGATGCCCTGCTCACACACTGTAGAAGCACCTCCCTCATTTTAATTCACTGATGCCCCTGGTGCCGCAATGAAACAAGTATGGACCTCATTTTCCACATGTAGAAACAGAGGCCCAGAGAAGTTAGGTGATTGACCCAAGGTCACACAGCAAGGAGCAACAAGACAGAGTTCAAAGCTAGCAGGAGCCTTGCTACCACCCTGTAGAACTGGAGTTACAGGTGCCCTCAAAGCCCCGTAGGCTCACCCTTAAGGGATCTTCAACACCTTGCTGAGCTGTGTTTACACCCCCAGGATGGATCCAACACTAGGGTGCTGCTCTGAGGTTAGTGGGTTCCTGTGTATTTGAGCTAATGGAAACAAATCTCGGGGAAATTCTCTCTTTTTTTAAGGGCATTTGTCTAATTACCTACTAGAGACATTTTGTCCCCAAAGCAATCACCGTACCAAATGTTCTGCTTATTCCAAGTGCTGCAAAAATGGAAAATATTAAATCAGGCCTTGCTCTCTTGAACAAAGAAAGTCTACTGAACAAAATGAACAAAATACAATACAGAGTGCTCTGTAGCAGAGGATGAAGAAAGAAAGGAAAACAATTTAGCCCAAACTTTGCTTTCAATTAAAATGCAGGTTTATTTTTAGAGAAAGAAAAATCAGTTCTCACCGCGTGTGTCTGGGACAGACTTTGATGCAAAGTTGGCTATGCCTTCAGACACTCCGAGAGTGGAGATTTCTTCCCTAAGCGTCTGAGAGTCCTATTTTCTTTGGATGTGAATCAACATATTGTGGATGCAGAGAGGTGCGCGGGTGCCAGGGAGGACTTTCAGGAACGCAGCCCCGTGGCACAGCAGATCCAGCACCCCTCCTCTGGAATCACACTCGTGTGCAAAGGGACTTCTAGGAATTCAGCCGCTGTGCCCTGTCTGCTGAGCTGCCACAGCAGGAGGCCGGGGCCAGAGGCCTCGCACAGCACATATTGATCTTCTGAGTTCTGGGTGCTGGGGCATCCAAGACCGAGAAGCTGGCAGGCTTTGGTTCCTGGTGACGGCTTAGCTGGGGCCTAGATGGCCACCTCTGCACTGTGCCCTCACGGGATGAAGAGAGGGCATCTCCTGCTGAGGGCTCAGATCCGTGGGCTGAGGGCTCTGTCCTTACAGACCCAGGTGGCCTTGCTACTTCCAGGCTTCCCCTGGGGGCGTATGCATAAGGGCGCTCGTGATTCTGCCCTATCATTGCCAGAGCTGCCCGTATCATGCATGCTGGCTGGGAGCTTCTCAGGTTAGAGTGTTGATTCTGCAGAAATAATCGAGAAGCATAGTTTCTACTCCACTTCATAGTAATAGTGTCCAAACTGTTGTATGCACCTGGACACGGGGACTCTGGAAAGTTCCAGCATAATTAAAAGAGTTCTCAGCTTCTGGATAGAGCTTTCCAAGAAATTTGTCCCCCTGTCCGTCAAACAGCCAAGCAGTCCAGCAAGCCATCTGAAGCTCCACGCCTAGGGAGCTGCCACCATGGCTGTGCCCCAGCCCTCTCCTGGCCACTGCTCCCTGAGGCTTCGGGCACTCTTGTTGGCCACTTTTGGCAGCTCTTCCACAAGGATCCTTGGCTTCTTTCTTCATCTACGGTGCCACCATTTCAACTAAGCATACATCAGCACTATTGAACCCAAACGTCTAGAAATGTGTTCAAGTTTCTTCCTCAGATGTCAGAACATGCGCCAGGATCCAGGATCCAGGGTGGGCTTTCCAAGCACTGTAGTTCATGCGGATCTTGGCGTGCTGTCCCCAGATAGGCCAACTTCCCACCCCAAAGGCAGGTGGGAACCATTTCTGCATAGGGTGCTACTTCTGGGGAAATAACCTGAAGGGCACAGGACTTGACAGAGGCCCCACCAGAAGCCAGGGTGGGTGACTCGATTCTAACTGAGGAACCGCTGATGACGGAACGAGGATTAAGCTTGAATTCCTGGCTCCTCCCGTTTTCCAGACATGCACAGAAGCGAGACTGTTCAAGGAAACCGTAGAGACCGTAGTGTTTGACTCCTTAGAGAACTGCCCTGGCCAACGCCCTTGGAGGAAGGCAGCGCGCCAGCCACATCGCAGGGCGCATCTGAGCCCAGGGAGATATTTCCCAATCGATCTGTGGTCCTGTAAGCTCAGTGGCGAGGATGAAGCAATACCAGACGTGTCAATCAGGCTTGCTCCTGTGCAGTGTTTATGTCCCCTCCTCGAAAAAGAAACAGGCAAGCTCCAGTTAAGCAACGGAAATAATGTGGTTCGAAGTGTGTGAACCGTCAGAGGCCTGGCCGGGTAATGTGCTGATCGCTGCTGCTGCCAAACCCCATCAGGACGCCGGGGCTGAGTTGCTGGGCTGCGGGGGCAGGTCTTCCAGGTAGCAGGATCGATCGGCCAGGCCTGCAGCACAGCACAGAGCTGCAGGACAGCCGCTGCTGGACGCGCAGAGTGGAGCAGCCTGAGAGCAACAGAGCCGAGACCACCTCCTGAGCCCGCGCACCACCCTGTGTGAGAAGCAGAGCTCAGAGAGGGCTCAGTATCCAAGCCTGGGCCACGCTGGATGGCGGTGCTTCCGCCCAGAGGAGCAGAGAGGAGGGGGAGCCAGTGCAGGACATGGACCAGTGATGTCGCGAGCAAACCAGGCTCACACGATGTGAAGACGGCTTTCCTCCCCTGCAGCCTGGAGGGAAACAGCTTGTACCCACGCAGGACTCCGGGTTGTGTTCACACTGCCTGCACTGACTGAGCCCTGGTGTCCGGGTGCCACCCTTCGCACGCCTGTTCCCCTTGTCTGCAGCAAGCTGCTTGCTCCCTCGGGCAGCAGCCTCTGAACACAAAGCTTGGGTCCTGCGAGAACGGAGGCCTCTTGGCCTCACCACCATGCTTTCCCCTGAAGTCAAAGAGGAGCCCAGCCCTGGGGTCCCCTTGGCCATGCAGCCTGGAATCCTATATGAGGCCTGTCACTCTGGCCTGTGCCTCCACTACTCACTGACGCTGAGAGAAAGGCCCAGAAGTAGGGCTAGCTCCAGGGGCAGAGATGGGGGCGCCTGGATAAGTCCAGGCCCACAGAGTTCACCTTGGCCTGACCCTTGCCTTTGCCATCTCCTAACTCCACACTGACTATGCTTTGACCATAAGCACTCAGACACCACACAGACATTTCCTGAGCACCTACTGTGTGCCAGCTGCTGCTCCCCACTTCTGACATGTGCTGTGCCCTCTCTGGCTTCCTCCCTGCTTGTGGCCCGCTGCCCGCCTGCTCCCCATGGGACTTTCTAGGCCAGATTGATTCCCTACCACTTGGGCTTCCCCTGCATTTCCCTCTAATAACTTTGAGCTTTGGTCATTGACTTTAGGACGACAGCAGAGGCATCCTTGCCACTGTCGGTGCGTGTGCGCTCACACTTCGTTTCAGTACTGCTAGGTAAGAACCACCCCCACCAGCGTAGTTGAAGCAGTTGACGGGTTTCTGATGGGGTCCTTGGCTCCAGCAGGAGCTGGCAGAGTCGGTGACAGTTGCTCCAGCTGACAGCTTGGCACATCCCGTGCGTGGAGAGCGTCCCTCAGTGTCCACGCAGTCACCGTGTGTCCTCCGCAGCTCTTACTCTACCTGGCGATCTTAAGGTGTGACATGGAAGAACCGCAGTGTCACCGCTGCTCCTGCCACTTCCTACTGGCTTTCTCCACACTTCACAGAGGGCAGGTGACAGGAGCTTCAGGGGGACTGCTGGGGACAGACAGTGTGGAGACAGGACGAAGCCTGATGCTGAGTGCTGTCCACAGAGAGGGTGCTGGAACGCGTCCTTCAGCTCAGGGCAGCACCTTCGCAGCACTTGCAGTCCCAGAAGGGTTCAGGCAGCACATCATGACCTAAGGGGCTGTGCCCTGGCCTCACACTGCACAGAGAGCTTTCTGAGCCTTTGATCTTGACCTAGCGTCCTCTTGTGGGCCATGGCCACTGCTGAACAGAGTGGACACTACGCTCATTTCCTTCTCTGGCAGAGGGGGTGAAAGGGAATAGGGGTACACTCGCTGCTTGTCCCTAGGGCGTGGACAGGAACAGTGTGCACTAGGTGGGGTGAATCACAGGAGAGGTCTGACAGGGCCTTTTCTCTAGTTGCCACCGCTGATGTGCCCAAGTGTCTCTGCACATGTCCCGGTAGCCATGTACGTTAAACCTTGGTGTCAGGTGTGTACTAACTAGGGTTAAGAGCTGCACAGGTTGGAACCCAGCTGCTTCAGGGAGTGTGCCATGGTCTCTTCCGCTGGGGTTTTGACGTGCATTGGGCTCTGGTGCCTGTCACGTCCCTCTGCCTCTCTGGCTGCTTCTCCTTCCGGGATGCACAGGGTGTCCTCATGCCCTGTTCCTGCCAGGATGCCCTCCTGCTGGGGCTCATGGTCCCTCATTCCTGGCTTGACCCTCCTCTCCCTTCCTGTGGTGTCCTCATGACCAGCCCTGGAGCAGAGCAGGCTGCCTCGACTCTAATGCCACGTGTGTTGGTTTCCTACTGCTGTGACCATAGCTTATCACTCACACACTGGCTTTAATGACAGATTCGTCATCATGTCTATGGAGATCACAGGTCTGATTTGGGCCTCCTGGGGCTGAATCCAGGTGTGGCGGGGCTGCATTCTGCTCCTGAGGTTCTGGTGAGTCCATTCCCTCCATCCTTCCCAGTCACGTCTCTGCCTGCCTCTGCCCCTGGTCAGAACTCTGTGATTGCCCTGAGCCCACTTGGAAACCCAGGTCCCTCATAATCAGCTGCTAGCAACCTTGGTTCCACCCACTCCTTTAACCACGTTCACAGAGGTTTGACTTTTGATCTGGGGACTGTGAGGGTGGAGATGGGAATTTATTCTGCCTACCACATACGGATTTCAAGTAGTCATTGCCTCTGACTCTGCATCTCTGTCTAGGCACGTGCTATCTAATACAGCCACTCAGCAGCCCTTACTCATCCCATTTTAAATTGATTAAGACAAAATCAAAATCAAAATTCAGCTCCTGCATTGCACCAGGCTCATTTGCAAGAGCCCAGTGGCTGCATGTGATTGACAGTTGCCCCGCAGAACAGGGTGGGGTGGGAGCAGTATTTACCAGTGGATGGACAAATGGGTGGAGCTATGCACAGCCTCTCAGAGGGCCCGGCGACCTCTGGCCTCCCACCTTCAGCCAGCAAGCACCTGCAAAGGAATTGGCAGTGGCTTGAATTCAGGCACCCAGACAGGCAAAGAAAGGGAACAGGAATGAGCTGTGGAAACTTCAACTTTGAGAAGACAGTGACAAGCAGTGGCCGCCAGATGGTGACCCGTGGACACTTGTTAATAATGGGCTAGAAGGTGACTCAATTAATTTTCTCAAAATCAGATTGTTCCTTCAAAGCGTAGTGAAGAGTTCTCGCTTCTGTGCAGCTCTGCCGTGCCTGCTCCACCAGGGGTAACGTGTGCGACGGTCTGTGTGTGCTTGTGTGTGGAGTGGAGTGGTGCTGAGGTCAGACGGATCCATGTAAAGAGGAGATTTTTTTTTTTTAAAGAGAGAAAGACAGTGAGAAAGAGAGAGAGCGAGAGACAGAGAGAACCAATTTTCAGTGAGTTTTTCACAGGGCTTTCATTGCTCCGATGCTTAGCTGTGTTCGTGGGTGCTGGGGTTTGAACCTGTGTGCTCCCACAGGCCAGGCAAGCGTCATAACTGCCAAGCCACTGCTCCAGCCCCTAAAGAGGAGACTTTTAACTGAAAGGAGTTTCATTCTTTTGAGGACGGTAAATGGCCACCCCAAGACTGGCTTTGCAGGCAGAAAGTGGACATCATGTGAGCTCAGCATGTCAGAGACCTGTGATAGATGCACCCACAGGTGCAGGGGTGTTAGCCAACCACCCACCACTGGGTCCTCCGGGGTCCAGCTACTCATGAAGAAGCTTCCGTGCGAGGCCTGGGAAGCCGCTGGGTGCATGGCACGGCACGCAGGTTGGGTGCCTGGAAGCAGAGGGGCATCAGCTGGCCAGGTCCTTTCCTCCCAAGGCAATCGCCAGCTGCATCGGCACCCCCCCCCACAACCCTGGGCCCTTCCTATAGTGAGCAAGGTGCATCACAGCAACCACCCCTGAGGGCAGAAAGCGCATTTCAAATGGATTTTAATATATTGCCATTCCACCGACCCTTCTTCCTTTTGTCCATCTTGGAGGCAACCAGAGAAGCACGGTTTTCTGCTTATTCATGAGGTCACATTCTACCATGTGGGTGTATCCCAGATGTTGAGAAAACAAACACCCAGCTATTTCAAACTATATTTGAGCTAGTCTTCAGAAAACATTGTATCATTCGGTTGAAAAGTTTTCTTTTTCCAACATTCTTAGGAAAAAAAGACCAAGTGCAAATGAACATATTGGCCCCATTTGTTGAACATATTGACCCCATTTGTTCAGGCAAAACTAACGAGGGGTGTCTGTGGCTGCCTTGCAAACACGCTGTGGCCCAGAGAAGCAAAGCCGGGCCCAGGAAACAAAATTCATCATCCCAGTTTGCCACATATACAATATTTTAGGCATTAAGTACACCATTAATATATACAAACACTCAATGTTGTACAGTGTTTTATTAAATTCACTTATCTTACCCTTTCACTTTATTATTGAATTACAGAATAAAAAGCACTACAAACATATCTTGTGTCAGATAATTGCGTTTCTTGCTTTTTGTTCTCCTCTCAGAAATACGGTACACTCGAGAATATCCAAAAAAGATGATTCATATGCACATTCCACCAAAATTAATTGAGTACCTTCCAGGTACCAGGCCATGTATTGCTTCACTAATGAGGGAATTATTTACCAAAATCCAGTTTTGTTTTTAATCAAAACACAGAGAAGGGATCAGGCCCCTTTGATGACCACACAGATAAGGGGTGGACTCAATATTCCAAGTGGGGGCCAAGCCACCCAGCAGGGCCTAGTCACCCACTCAGCAAGTCTCCCTCCTGAACTGTACAGGACAGTTACAATTTGGAGGAATAAATGGGAAGGAATTTTCATAGCACAACAGCCAATAAAGCACAATTAAAAAATGAAGCAAGGACTTAAACTAACATTCAAAGAAGACCCACAAATGGCCCCAGCGCAGGAATAGCTGCTCATCGTCACTAGCCCCTGGGGACATGCAAGTCAGTATCGCAGCTAGACTACCTCACACCACAAGGAAAGCCAGCACCACAAAGACAGGAAATGACAGCACGCGTGCAAAGGCTCAGGTCCTGGTGCACAGCTGGCGGTGGATCGAGTAAGGTGGCCGAGGAAAGGCTCTGCAGTTTATCACAGTGCTGGACACAGCGCTGCCCCAGCCTCTGGCTCCTGTCTCTGGTGCACACGGGCCCTGAGCACCAGGGCAGGCCTGGTGCAGGAACCTGCACACCCATGTTGACAGTGTCATGTGCACCAGCCAAGGGGCAGAAGCAGCCCAAGGGTCCAACCGCAAGTGCAGCAGAGCACGGACACTTCGCAGGAGGGAAGCTCAGTCAGCCCAGGAACGGAGAGGTGTGCACACGCGCAGCAGGGGTGTGCACCGGAGATTCCACTCCAAGGGAATGAGGTACACAGGACAAATCCACGTAATTCCACTCACACGTGGGGCCTAGAGCCATCAAATCCAGAAGCAGAATGGTGGGTCCCAGAGGCTAGAAGGGGGTGGTGGGGAGTTAGTGGGGCTGGGAGAGGCAAGGGTTGGAGGCCGGTCGTGACTGCCGGGCACCTGATTGTTCTCCTGCCCACAGCACTGTACTTTTAGAGATGGGCAAAATGGACAATTTTATGTTAAGTGTATTTTACCACAAAAGTATGACCTCCATAAAAATCATTACTGCAAAGTTTAGAGAGAAATCTCGATTATAAAGAACATAATATGAAATGATGGGCAACGTCTACCAGATTTACAAATCTCCTCACAATGAATGTAGGACAATAAAACGGTGAATTATTTACTTGTCTATTTAAATGACAGCTTAAATGGCCTGAGTAAGCATCAGCCATGCGAGGTAGGAAGGTTTTAATGGTGGCAGATGCTAACTGGTCCCCCGGGAGGGAGTCAGGGCCGTCTGTCTCCATCACCAGGATGGTGACCAGTAATGGGCCTGCTCTCCCAAGAGCCTCCTTCCCGCATCTTGTGCCTGGAAGCACTTCTTTATCTCTGATCCCAACCCAACTTTGCAGGTGCTCCCTTCTCCTTTCCACCCCAAGCTCTTGGTGACCCGCTCCTTCATGCAGTAAACCACAGCGACTGAGGCCCTGTGGTGGCCAGGACGGTGCAGGCTGCTCTGTGCTCCCTGGGCTAGAGGAATGGGTGGGCACCCATTCCACCCTCCAGAAGTGCAGCCTTGCACCCCAAGGCTCTGCCACACAGAGGAGGGAATAGAAGGGTCATCAGCCGGAAGAGCAGGGTGGCCCACAGTGTGACCCATGCGGCCCCACCATGAGTGCCATCAGGTGGAAGCAGAGGTGATGTTCCCACTCAGCTGGGCGAGACCCCAGGGCTTGCACGTGAAGTCAGCGCCTCTTCTCCCACTGAAATTTTTTAATGAAAGTAGACTCCTTTGTGCCTTACTTCTCCTTTATAAATGCTTATTTTCTGATGTGTCAATAAGAAGACAGAGATTGAACTAAAAAGAAAGAATCACACCATCAGCTTCGAGAGGAAGGAAACTTGACTATTGATAGGAAAGAAAGAGCGAGACTCCAGGTGGTGTTTTCAAAACTGCAAGGGACCACGCTGGTTAATGGGCCAAGACCAGGCAGAAGCAGCAGAACTGGGGGTTGGGGAGGCCAGGAGGAGGTGAGTCTCTGTGTTCCATTTCCCAGTAGAACTGCTGCGGGCGCCGGAGGGGGACACGGCGTGGGAGAGCTTTCCCACAAGGGGACCATGCAGTATCCGCTGAACTGCAGTGAACCTAGACTAGAAGGTGTCTGGCAAAATAAGTAGCCGACTTGAACAGCACTCTTCCCAAAAAGATCTAAGAAGGTGCGCTAAGCTTACGAAGAGCTGCTGAGCACCGTTGGTCCCAGGAAGCACAGATGGGCCACAATGAGATAGGGCAACGTGCTCATTAGGACCCCGTTTAAACAAGCAAGACAGAAACCAGCACCACCAAGGACCACCGCTCTGCCACTGCTCCGGGGACCCAGCGGGGAACGGCTGGCGTGGGAGTGCTCGCAGCTCCTGGAAAGCGAAACGTGCGCTGGGCCCAGCATTCTACCTCTAGGCTCACCCCTGAGAAGTGACAATGCATGGACGTAAACGCTTGAACTCAAGTGCCCCTGCAGTGCCAGGCACAACAGCCATGAGGGGGAAGCCACCCAGAAGCCCATCCAGTGCCGCTGATGAACCACTGTTAGTGTACAGTGTCCCTCAATGTGATGCGAGTAAAAGGAACAGTAACACCAGAGCAATGCACACCCACACCCATGGCTGGGTCAACCCCCAAAGCATATGCAAGATAAAGGAAAAAACAGCGGGCCCTGGTGGTGCAGACTCTCATTCCTGCAACTCAGGGGGCGGGGGCGGAGGCTGGAGGATCGCAAGTTCAAGGTCAACATGAGCAACTTGGCAGCATTCTATCTCAAAAGAAGTAATCATAATCATAATAAAATAATAATAATAATAACAATAACAGTAATAATAACAATAATAGAAAAGGGCTAGGGTAGAATGCCCTAGCTTCAATCTCACTACAAACCAACAAACAAAACCAGGTACAGCAACGGTGTGATTCCTCTGACGCGACCCTACAGGGAAAGCAACTGGCTAGGGACAGAAATTCCACCAGGGGATGCCAGCACTCGGGTGGGGGAGGAATGCTCAAACGGTGACCCTGGGGGCCACACTGATTTGATGGGACTGTGCTGTCCCAACTGTGGTGGTAACACAGCCCCAAACACTGTCAGAATTCAGAATGGTGAAGGATGATTGGTGAATTACACCCCGATAAATCTGATTTTAAAACACTGAATTAAGATAATTCCTTCTTAGCTGGGCTTGGATTTTACAGCCTTCCTCTGGCAGGAGCCAGAACGCATCCTGTGCAGCACTAAGAGACGGGTGGGCCAAGCACGGCTGTCAGCACGCTCCTGGGGACACCAGTGACAGAGGGAGGCAGGAGGAGGGAAAGGGGAAGAATGTGGAGCAGAGCGCGGGTCCCCAGCACTGAACAGTCCACCAGCTCCTGGCCTACGTGTGGCGTTGGGGCTGCGGGGTCACAGAGCCTGCTCTGCAATCAGAGCCCTGTGGTTGGTACACAGCCCTGTGATGCAGGCGTCTCTTTCTTGAATGGGACCACCTTCCCCACTTCGGTTCTTTCCTCTGTCTCCTAGCGGCCTCCTTCCATTATAAGTTGATTTATCCTCAAAATCAGTTTTCTCTGAGTGCATTTGTAATATTGAAAGTTATTGTTACACATAGGGTTAACTGACTTTCAGCTCAAGTCTCTTTTATAACTCTTCGATAAATGGCCCTTCACTTTTACTTGACTTTTTTAAAAAAGAAAAGTACCAGAAAGAATTGTTAGAGAGATGTTTAATTTAACAGTGAGATCTCAAAACCCCTACATATGGCCTATTAAATTTTTTAAAAAATTCTAAAACCTTGACAAATTTCAATGCTTCTTACTGTGTGAGAGAAACCTTTGTACTCCAATGTGAAATAGCACCCACATTTAATTTGATAAAGATTTTATTTCTTCCCTGCTGAAGACTTCTTTGTCCCCCCTACCTCCCAGTCCTGGGCCACATGCATGCACACACATGTGCACACACATGCATACACAAATGTGAACACATGCTCACATGTGTACAAATACATGCACACACACTTGCACACACATACACGCATGCACAAATGTACGCACATATACAAAACACATGTGCACACATGTAAACACATGCAGTGTGCACACACATGCATAACACACATGCATACACAATACACACAGGCATATACATGTGCATAAACACATATGGGCTCACTGCACACATGCATAATATATACACATGCATAAACATAAGTGCACACACGTGCATACACACATATGCAGCATGCACACCCACAGATTTCTCATTTTTGCACATTTCTATCTCTTTCCCATGGTCAGGTTTCTAATCCAGCCTGGCTGTAGCCCAACCTAGCTATTAGTGAAGCCCACTCAAGGCCAAGTCATGCCTTATTATCCATCATCAATTAATCAGATGAAATTTATCTTGCAGATGCATGAAGTCCACACGAAGGCTAACTGACTCTGCTTTGCAGCTTGGGCTGTGGAGCCGAGCAGCAGCAGCTGCAGCTCACCATGCATAAAAGCAGAAATAGCATTTAGGAGCCACTCGTGTGAAGCTTGAGTAGGCAGATTCATGAAATTCGCTGAGATTTGGATGAAATTCAAACCATTCTATGCAGCTCTACTTTTGATTAAGGCTGTGTGTGCATTGAAAACCTCACATTTGAATAGAACTTGGGTCTTTAAGAATTTTGAATGTGTGCAAATCTAAATTGAGCTCTGAGCTTGATCTCGAAATGTACAGGAGGTCAATTTACATTCCGTATTAACTCGAGGACAAAGGGGATGGCTCCCTGTCCTTTTGGAATGATAGCTTTGGATCAAAGTTTATTAGCATCAGGATCAACACGGAGACGACTCACTCCACCGGCGCTTATTAAATTATGAGACTGAAATCCTTAACGGAGGACTCCAGAGACACAATCGAAAGCAGTACAGGAGGAAGGGAGCTGTGTGCACCCACACACTCGCCCGGAAGGGAATCCGGGAAGGGCTCGGGAATGAGCGTGTCTCTCTTTCCACACAGTCTTCAGGGACACATCTCCTCACAGGACTGAAATAAAATCTATTTTCTGCCCGGCTATGTAAACCTCATCCTTTTCCCTCTATAAAATTCTACATTTCTCTCTACCACTGTTTCTCTCTCTCTCTCTCTCTCTCTCTCTCTCTTTTTCTGATCATAGGCAGATGAGTCAGGAACATCCTAAGCCTGAAAGCTTATGTTAATATCTTGAAATGATTGTCATCACACCATACAGGAGCTGTAAGATCAAAGATGAGGTTCCAGGGACAATGATGGGCTACACAGTGACTGTTCATGCTGGCTCTGTTACTGGGGCAAAGCACTCCGGGGGGCTTGGTCCTTGTCTTGCGTTTGCTGAAGCTCATAGCTGCTGGCAGTGGGACACCCCAAAAGTTGGGTAAGAATCTGGTTTTAGGTTGATAGCTCCATGGGCCCTGAGGTCAGACAAGAAATATTTCTACCCAGAGTTTATTAGCCTCTTCTATAACGATGTGGTGGTCACTTACCTCTGAAAAGTGTCCATGTTCCTGGGCTACGATGGGGAGACCCCTGGCACAGAGTGTTCACGTGTCTCAGTTTCCAGACAGAAGGCCTCATTTCTAATCTGACCCTCTTACCAGCCTCCAGGTGAGAAGACTGTGCCTACCTGTCCACAGGATTAACCAGGAAATCCAGCCAGGTCCACGCACATGCAGAGATTCAGAGAAACAGACCAGATCAACAGAGAGGAGCCAGGAAGTGCCATCAGAGAAAAAGAAAGGCAAATGTTTTTTTTGTTTTTGTTTTTGGTTTTTTTTTAAGAGTGAGAGGGAGAGAAAGAAAGAGAAACAACTTTATTTAGTTTTTTATGTGGCTTTTGCAGCTCTTTCCATTGCGTACATGGTGCTGGGGTTTGCACCTACATCCTCACGCATGCGAGGCAAGCCCCGCAACCTCTGAGCCACCAAGAAATTATTCAAAAGACAATTACAGGGCTGGAGTGGAAGCTTAGCGGTTGGAACACTTGCCTGGCATGCGTGAAGACCCAGATTTGAACCCCATGCACAACAAAGTGTCAGAGAAACAAAGGCCAGATGGAAAAACAAAATTGATTCTTTCTCTCTCACTCCCTCTCCCTCTCCCTCTCTCTCTCTCTCATAAAAGACCAGTTATAGATCTCTGTCATTGTGAATCGGCAACTGTTGAATAACAGACTGGCCCTCCTAGTGTATTCTAAGTAGAGAACTGTGCTGGGCTTGTGATTCCGAACACGGTTCACAATGTTGAGAGGTTCCTTACCACCTGCCACTAACCACATTCGGAATGAGCTGGAGGAACTCCGCCTGTGATTGGGTGTGCTGAGGCTGGATGCAGAATTGCCGGACCTCGCTGGGGAACCGCTCCAGAGGCTGCAGCACCACTGTGGGTCATTATGGGATTTGCCAACAGGAAGGAGGCCTCAAGAGATGGCAGTCGCTGTGAAAAGACAGCCAGCCATGGCAGGCGATTCACCGGGCAGGACCAGGTGACCCTCACTTCACGGGTTCCTCAGCTGATTACGTGAACCTGCGCCTGAACCTGTCCACCACCATCATCTGGTGGTGCTATTACAAGACACCGCAGGCTGGAAGTTCACAGAGAATGAATGTGCATTTCTTGCAGTTTTCAAGGTGGGACAAGGCACCAGATGGGAGCATGGGTTTCAGCCTCTGGTGGGTGCTTGTTCCCTGCGTCCTCAGACTCTGCACAGCTTGAGCCTCCCAATGGCCACACTGCTCCTCACTGTCACCCTGGTGACTGGCTTCATGTGTGAGCACTGGGGACACATTCTCACCAGAACTCCCACTCCTGGGCTCTCCCTTGTGAACGTGGAGGGCATTGTGCCCTAGCGGCACTGTGAGAGCTCAACTTCCTGCTAAGTCACCCACTTCCCACGCAGTCACTTGACACAAGATGTGCAGCAGTTCATCACCTCACCTCCGAGACATCAGCACTCTGCCATTTCCTCGATACCACCTGGAGAAGGGGTTCACAGCCCGAGTCACAGGCTGCGAATGTCCCGCAGAACTGAATCACCTGGCGGGCACCTCCCAAGTCAGGGGTGAACAGGACTCCCCCAAAATGTCCAGCTACACCACCCTCCTCACTCATCCTTTTATTTATTTTTTTGAAAATATAGCTGTTTTCATGAGAGTGTGTTACGTATGTTAGTCATGTTTATCATTAAATGCTTACGTATGTATTTGGCATTTTCCCAATTTTAATTTCTAATCTGATGAATATTAATTATATGTGGATTAAACACACATAAAGAAAAGCTTTTTGGAGTTCTTCAAACATTTTTAAGCATTAAAAGGGGTCCTAGGACCAAAATGTATGAGAATCATTGATCTAGTGAATGTACATCATTCTATTACTAAGCTCACAAAAATAACAAATTTTATGAAGCTAACCCAATTGAATAGACAGCATAGCATACGCTGGATGGATAATCACTGGGCTGTCTGTATTTAAGCTGCATATTATTGAATGTGATATACGTTTGTTTCTAGCAAGTATACATTTGCCATTTTAGGCGTAATGTCTACCTAATATTTCAATTCAATAGTATAAATATTTGTTTAATAAAAATTTCATTAACTAATATAAGACTAAATAGCATTCCAAATTTATTTTATTTATCTTAAAGTATAAATAAACTTTGAAATGTGAAGCTTTACTGAGAAAAATAATAATATTTGATAAAAAGAGAGCCGCCTAATGTGAAATAAAATGAACAAGTTTTAGAAATGTTTCTTTCTATTAAAAAATCCATAGCTGTGATTTTTCACTTTGCTTTGCCAAATAATTCCACAATCATCCAGGAAGACTAAGGAAGAAATCGGTGCAAGATGAAAAGCCCCACCCAATTCTCCAGCCTGTTGGACCCATGCTGATGGGAGCCAGCAGACAAAGGTCCCCAGGGGTGGCGTGAAGACGGTGAAGACCGCTCCATGAGCTCCAGTTTCAGCAGGTGGAGGGTTGGAAAGAAATCCTGTGCTTAGCCCTGATTTGCTAGAGCTAGTGCGGGGTTGGCGGCAGGACCCACACAGCTCACACAACAGGGGAGGAAGGTGGGCCACCTGTCAGGATGCTGCAGAGGCAGGGTGGCCATGACAGTGATCTCCCAGACCCAAGACAGGGAGGACGCCAGCCAAGCATACAGGAAGGTCCATCCTGTGCCTGCCCTTCCCAAAGGGGGTTCCTCCAGGCAGCACTGTGACTTTGGTCCCAACCCATCCAGGCATCAACTTGTGCAACCAGTTGGTTTCCGGCAGGTGGAATTGGGTGGTCCCAAAGAGCTCTGCTCCTCAGCCTGGTATGCAGTTAGTATGCATGGGGCTCAGCACCCATCCCTGTTCAGCCCTAAGAGCATCACCATTGCCACTGTGCAGCCCAGCTCAGGGATACCCGAGCTGATTTAAGGTAGCTTTGGCTTGAGCCCAATCACGTCCAAGGTCAGGTTGCAGGAAGGGCTGTCTTCCCTGCTCTGGGCTAACTTTCTGCTTCCTCTCCTACCATTGCTCTCCTTCCTTCTCCTTCTCCTCGCTCTCCTCTTCTTCCCCTCTTTATCTTTCCTGATAGTTTTCCTACTCTTACTCTTACGCCTCCTTGTCCATTCTTTCCTCCTTCTTCTGTTCTTCCTTTTCTCCTGCCCCTCCTCCCCAGGCCTCTCTCCCCCAGCCCATGGCTGGAGTTCTTGCTCATTCTTCTGATATTTAGCTGTAGTCCTCCATTATCTACTCCTAGTGGTGGCCATTTGCTGGATCCCAGGACCTCAGAGGCATCCCTGTCTCCCTCTGCCCTTTCAGGTTCTTTGAGCAACACCCATAGGAGCTCTTCCCCAAGTCTGTGGACCAGAGGACTTCAAGCTGTGCCCTGTCTATCAACAAAACTCTACAGGACTTGAAGGAGCTTACATGCACACCCCATGTTAGAGACAGTCCCACAGGGCACATGGTGGGGAAGGAGGTGGAGGTAGTGGAGGTGGTGGAGATGGTGGTACCGTGGTGATGGTGTGGATATGTTGGTGGAGGTGATGGTGATGTGCTGGTGATGGGTGGTGATGGTGTGGTGGTGAAGGTGATGGTGGAGGTAGAGGCAGTAGAGGTGGAAGCAATGGCTGGTGGTGGAGGCGGTGAAGGTGGTGCTGGCGGTGGTGGTGATGAGTTGTGGAGGTGATGGGTGGTGGTGGTGTGGCAGGATTCTAGGATTCTTGGTAGCCCTGAGAAAATGTGCTTAGCTTGCTGCCTGAGTGCAGTGAATCTGCAGGCCCCAGGCCACCTGGGTGGAGAATGGGCAGTCTTGAATGGTAAGCACAGAGCAAGCCTGAAGATCATGGGCGTCCCCTTCAACAGTGGTAGGGAAGGACTTCTATTATGGAAAACGGCTTGTGATGAATAACGGGCATCAATCGCTGGCACGCTTTCTAAAGAAAAGCAATCGGAAATACTTGACAGCCAGGTCACATTGGTGCCTGAACCGCCTGCTCACTCCTGCCCTTCATTCAGGACATAATTGCTGACCCAGGCCTTTGGGGGATTAAGGGGATTTTCTTTTCTTTCCTTCTCCTCCTCCTTCTTCTTCCTCTTCCTCTCCTCCTTCTCCTCCATCTTCTTCTTCCCCCTCCTCCTTCTCCTTCTCCCTCTTCCTCTCCTCCTTCTCCTCCTTCTTCTCCTTCTTCTTCTTCTTTCTCTTCCTCTCCTTCTTCATTTTCCTCTTCCCTCCTTCTCCTTCTTCTTCCTCTTTCTCCTCCTGCTTCCTGCCCTCCTCCTTCTTCTTCCTCTCCCCCTCCTCCTCTTTCTTCATCCTCTCCTCCTTCCTTTTTATCTTCCTCTTTCCCTCCTTCTCCTTCTTTTTCCTCCTCCTTCTTTTCCTCTCCCTCTCCTCTTCCTTCTTCTTCCTTTCCTCCGTCTTCTTCAATTTCCTCTTTCCCTCCTTCTCCTTCTCCTCCTTCTTCTTCTCCTCCTCCTTCTTCTTCATCTTTCTCTTCCCTTCCTTCTCCTCCTTCCTCCTCCTCCTCCTTCTTCCTCTCCTCCTTCTTCTTCATCTTCCTCTTCCTTCCTTCTCTTCCTCCTTCCTCCTCCTCCTCCTTCTTCATCTTTCTCTTCCCTTCCTTCTCCTCCTTCCTCCTCCTCCTCCTCCTTCCTCTCCTCCTTCTTCTTCATCTTCCTCTTCCTTCCTTCTCCTTCTCCTTCCTCCTCCTCCTCCTTCTTCCTCTCCTCCTTCTTCTTCCTCTTCCTCTTCCTTCCTTCTCCTCCTCCTCCTTCTTCCTCTCCTCCTCCTTCTTCTTCTTTCTCTTCCCGTCCTTCTCCTCCTTCCTCCTCCTCCTCCTTCTTCCTCTCCTCCTCCTCCTCCTTCATCTTCCTCTTCCTTTCCTTCTCCTCCTTCTTCCTCCTCCTCCTCCTCCCTCTGCCGCTGCTGCTTACTGATCAGGGCCTCTTCATCCCTCCCTCTCTCCCTGTTACCCTTTCTGCCCCTGCTCACCTTGCCCTCCTTCCCATTTCCCTCTGCCTCATTTTTATCCCTTTCCTTTATTCCCTTCCTCCCTTTCTTTTCCTTACTCCCACAGTTTCATGGTTTTCAGTGTCCGTGCTGTAGGGAACACAGGGCCCTGTGATGTGGGCACTCAGCGCTTCTCAATGCTTGGTCTGGGGACCCATCTATATTTTAAGATAAACTATGCCCATTAGGACTGAGATTTATTGAATGCCCACAAAGGGAATATCCCAAACTGGTTACCAAGGGATAGCTGGACCCTGGGCCTTGGTTTCCAGGGATGGGGACAATCGGCCTCTCTTTCTGCCTTGCCCTCCCTCTGCCCTGCTGCATACTCCAGAGGCTCCTCCTCTCCTGTTCTTCTGGCACTGTTCCCTAAGGACCCTCTTTCTGTCACTTGTCCTTGCTTCCATATGGCTTTAGTTTATGTCCCTCTTCAGTTTGTCTGCCGAGAGCTTTCAGCTGAGCACTCTGGGATGTGCACATCTTGAAGTACTAATTTCACAATTTATTTCACTCCTGTCTTCACTCCTCTGAGGAAATGGCTGTGTCAATGTGACCCGTAACTGCTGGGTGACTGCAGGGAAGTGGGGTGGCTCTGCGCTATTTGTGCTTGGGACCCACTGAGAGGTGGCCCAGGAGGCGGATTACAGGCACCCTATTTCCTGTTTCTTGTGGGCAGAGCCCGGGCTGGGGCAGCTGGTTCAGTGTGGGAGGGAGCAGCAGAGTTCCTGACTCTAGTGTCCTGCCCAGCCTCGGCCACCTCACTTGTCCCAAACTTGGACAGGGTCCTGGCCAAGCACAGCTTGGGGCTCCTCTGGAGGAGGTTCAGACAGCTAGAAGCACCTGGAACATAGGTGTGCTTCCTGTCCAGCAAGGAGGAAAGCTCGGCCCGAGTCTTGACCTGCGTCTGCAATGGTCTTGGGAAGGAAGTGAGCAGGACCCTGCAGACATGGCCGAGGGAAGTGCGATATTCCCCCAGAGAGCATGTGAGGGGCTGAGTTCCCTGTCTGCCTCCTGGGTTTCCTAGCCAAACCCAGACTCGTTGCACTGTTTGTTGCCTGTCCTGCTGCTGCCACAGGGTCCGGTGTGCTGGCATCTCCTCCTAGAAAACTTTGTCCTTTAGGGGTGACATGCCAGGACCCCTTTCTCCTTGCTGTCTGGGTCTCCTTCCAAAGGCCAGGACTCCTTTTCCCAAGCCGCCCTGCCCCTCCCTCCTCCTTTCCTCCCCTCCTCTCTCTGCTCCCACCCGCCTCTCTGTGGATCAGTCTTAACAGAGACCCAGTTAGAGCCCCAGCCTAGGTCCAACCCTCTAGCCTGTCACTGTAGTCACTCCAGGGCACCTCCGCCTAGGTGACCCCTGCTCCCCAGGCCGTGGGGACCTCAGTGTCCAGATTCAGTCCTGTCCTTAAGTTTCAGCTATTTCCTGTAACGCTGGCACATCGGTGTCAGGGGTGCCCTCTCCCAAGTCCTCTGCTGAATCCTGAACCTGCAACTAGAGCCCTGTCAGTGCTCCGCCACCTCACAAGCCCTGGTGTCCCTCTGCCTGTCCCATCCTGGGAATTTGGGCTCTGGGCAGTAGAGCAGGTCCCAGGCTGGTTGCTTCCTGACTCCGGGAGCTGGGAAGGTGGAGTGCACGGGTGATGGTGGATGAGATTGATGAAGGTCTGCATCCTGCTGCTGGGGCCTCACTTGGGGCCTCCCACCTGTTGTGGCTGCACTTGAGGAAGCCAATTGGCCAGATGTGGCCTCAATGCCCTCTCCAGGTGGGCAAGGCTTCCTCAGGCCGCAGGACCAGCTGAGACTCAGGGAGTAGAGGAGTAGGGGAGTGAAGAAGCAGGAGGACAAGAGGTGGGAAGCGAGACATCCCCAGGGGTTGTCCCCATGGGTGGAGGACCCCCATATCAGGACTGTGAATGAGAAGTTTCAAGGGAACATCAGGGAGAAGCTGGAGCATGAGGAGGGGTTAGGGCAAGGAGGGCTGAGAAACAGTGGTGAGGAGCGGGAGCAGGCGGAGTGGAGGTCCAAGTGTCCATGTGAACAGCAAGTCTGATTTTGATCAGGGGCGCATGCCTGAGCCTGGCAGGGAGCCGTGAGGGCATCATGTGCAGCCCCTGGATTGGTGGAGGCATGCGACTGGCCACGGCGGGGTTGTAGGGGTATGGGGGCCGCTGGCGCTGGGCTCTGGCTATGCACACACCGTGGTGAGCTCCTAGGTGCACCTGGCTCCTCCCCACCTGGTGGGCCCTGCACCTGAAACCCACCCTGATGCAGGCCTTCTGGAGCAGATGGAGCTGCTCGCAATCCACAGGAGGGTTGGGGGCTGTGCGTGAACACAAGTGTGTGCAGGCAGTGAGCGGGTGGGGGTGAACTTGTGGCAGCAGGACCTCCTGGGTGTGAGAGTGTGCCTCCTTTGGCCTCCAGGCCACTGTTCTACAGGAAACGAAACCTGTAAGGTCCTAAAGCCATACAGCTCAGACTGTCCTCATGAGGCTCTGAAAAGTACCTGCCACATTCAGGATGCTTCTCGAAAACTGATTTCCCTCGGGCCTCAGGTGCTCTCTGCACATTTGCCTTAAAACAAAACGAGGTGGGCTGGAGCGGTGGCTCAGCAGGTGCAGAGCTCTCCTGGCATGCCCAAGGATACGGGGTCGAACCCCAGCACAGCACCATGCACACAACGAAGTGTTGGAGCAGCAAAAGCCACATGAAAATCTAAATAAAATAGATTGTATCTTTCTCTCTCTCACTTTCCCTCTCTCTAAAAAAAAAAAAAAAGAAACAGCAGGAGGCCGCTGTGATGACTATCTGCTGCAGGGGAGGGGAGGGCACAAAGCTCCACGGAGGGGAGGGCACAAAGCTCCACGCATTTAAGTCTGGCCATGGAGCAGGGACAATGCTTCCTGTGTCCACAGCCGTGCAGCTGGCAGAGCACAAGCCTAAGGAAGCCAGGGTCTCGGGTGCATGCAGAGATGCCCCAGGTGCTCTGTACAGGCTGCGGTGGCCTCTGGTGTGTGCCTGCAGCCCAGCCCTGCAGTGAGCAACTGCTGGGATGAGCCCACGCCTCCTCTCGCCTGCTCTGAGCTGACCTCACATCACAGCACCCGCCACTGGAAACTCTCTAGAGCAAACACAAGCCTGGTAGCCGTGGCTGTGCTTGGAGAGAGCCAGGGGTTAAACATCTGGTGTAGGCTATTACAGTCCCAGTCTTAACATTTGTTGCTCACACATGAACCCATAGCGGCTGGAAATGCAATAGGATTTATGGTTCTGTGTTAAGTAGATTAAATTTGTAATGTTTGCTTTTCACCCCTTGCATTTAATATTCAGATTTAGAGTTGGCAATTGCCATATAAAATAACTCATATCAATCAGTGCAACATGCCACGCTGCCTGGCCTGGCCACTGGAACTTGCTGCCCACAGCTCAACCCCCCTGTGCCCACTTACCTGGGGCTGGCAGACCACGCCGGGGCTGCTGCTCATCCTCCACACAGGCCTCAAGGCGTGGGATCTCCGTAAGACCACATCAGAGGAACACTCCTGTCACAGGGAATGTCAAAATGAGGTTTCTACCAAAATATCTTTAAGGCAAAGTATAGGTAGCTGCAATTACTTATTGGTAACTCAAAAATCCAAAAGGTCAAGTCGCGCACTCTGTCCGCTATATTGTTAGGGCCACCATGACAAAATCCACCCTGACTAGGAGGCTTAGACAGCAGGAATGTCTCATCTTCTGGTTCAGGAAGCTGCAAGTCGGACCCCAAGGTGTGCACAGGGTGTCCCAAGACCTCTCTGCTTCTCCCTGCATCCTCAACACTTCCCTCTTGACACATCTGTCCCCAACTCCCCTCTTCTCATAAAGGCATTGTCTCGGTAGATCCGAGTGCACCATGTAAACCCATTTCAACTTCAGCACATCCTTGCTGAATCTGTGCGTAGGAGCTGGCAACTGCGACATCAGCGTAGGAATTTGGGCTATGCCCTTCCACCTTCAGTGCCTTCCTAGAGGGTAGTTCTGAGCAGGACCACTGAGCTCTCCTCCTGGACAGCCCCAGCACTGACAGAGCTTTACTTGCATTCAAAACCCATGGCAAGGCACAGAGGTGTGAAAAAACATTGCTCTGTGGGCTTGATATTCCCTCTGCACACCTTGGGTGACAGAGCCAGTCTAAAGGTCACAGCAGAATGCAGTGCAATGTCAAGATGTGTTGGTCTTTTTGGCAGGATGACCAGCACAGGTGGGAGGCCTTAGCTGTAGCCATATTGTTGATGTATGGTGCCCTTGTCGTCACAGAGTGCCCAAACTTCCAATCTTTCAGTCGTCAGCTCTAGTAATAATGTCTCTCATGGTCCTTGATCAAAATAGATACTATAAAGGCATAAAAATCAAATAGCTACAGGGGTATTAATCTAATATTTCGCTTTCCAACTCGTAGTTCATCTGGGTTGGGTAGCAAATGTGTCCTTGCCACCTCTTATGCCCAGATCGACCTTGAGCAACATCCGTGCTGTGGCCGCAGGGAAGGGAGAGATCAACGCGGATGTTGAAAAGGCTTTTGTGCTCTTCACCTTCTTTACTGTGATAACAATTTCACCTACGCTAATTAGGACTTTTGCTCCACTGAGTGTTCCTGTGGGCATGTGCATGTGTTTATAAAAACAGCTATGCTTCCTCCTGTCTGTATGTGAGAGAGAAAGGAGAGCCACGGATGATTTTGCTCTCGGAAAGATGGGTGGTCAATTTTCATTTCAAACTGCATTTTCCAGTCTCTTGGTCAAGAACTAAAGTTACATGTGCTATCACACAATCAAGACTTGGTAGCTTGGGGCTGGAGCAGTTACGGCACTTGCCCAGCATGCACAAATACACAGGTTCAAACCCCAGCACCACATACACAACTGAGTGTTAGAGCAAGGAAAGCCATGTGGAAAACTCAATAAAAATTGATTCTCTCTCTCTCTCTCACTGTCCTTCTCTCTTAAAATAAAAAGACTTGGTAGCTTTATGATAAAGTAAATCCACAAGTTTGGGTGGGGGCATACATGCTGAGTGCTACCTGATGTCCCCAGCCTGGCCACTGCCCACTGACAAGAGGCTGCCATGTTTATTTGTTCCTGAACCTGTAACAGAAAGAGCAGGACTCCAGGTTGGTTTGTCCTAATTGACCCCATGTGACAAAATCCAAGGTCGTAGATACTCTAGGTGAACACCTGGGGCCTGGGGCTCTCTTGTCTGCTTGGCCCCAGGCGTGAAAGGTGACAGTTCTCTGCCTGGATAGGCGCTGGTGGACAGCAGTTGGTGGGGAGTAGTCTTGGAGTGGGAGGCAGGAGGTGGGATAGGCACGTTGCTTCCGTAACACACAGGGTGATGCAAGTCTGCAAATTAAACGAAGAGCTGAAATTTACTCAGTGCTTAAGGAGCATTATCAGGGTGCCCACTGGTGACTGATTCTCATCCTTTTTCTTTTCAAATTCTTCTTGTTTCACCATCAGCGGCAATTTCTGGAAATTTGTAATTCAAAGCCAGAGTGGGTGGACAGCTGGTGGTGTCTTCTCACTTACCGTCTTTATTCCACCCTCACCGTCCCATTCCTAAATGCATGTAAATGGATTCTGTGTTTTTTTCCCAAAAAGGATGTTGTACAAACAAAAGGAAATAAAGAAGGAAAAAAATCTTTAAAATGCCCCTGCGGAGGTGGTTGTGTATTTCAGTAGAGAGAGGCTGCTCTGTCACCGTCTGAATGTATAAACTTAACTTGATCACCTTCCCAGAAACGCATGAATCACGGTTAATAATCAGCTTTAGGCACTTCTGAGGGGAGAATCGCATTTGGAAGCTACAAAGGTCCTCTAAATAGCTCCTGGGAAATGACCCTGCATCCCATTAAATATAAAAATTCACTGCCAAGGACTTGATGTCAGAGGTAAACCACTTCAGTTTCAACTCACTTCAAAATGCCAAGACGCCTTCACTTAAACAGCTGATCAATCTGGAGGCAGCAGCCCAGACAGCGCCGTCTCGGGAGGAGAAAAAATAATGCCTTTTTTTTTCCTTAAAGAAACTTTTACTTTGCACTTAAAAACACAGAACGCTTCCTCTGACCACCCCAACCCCCACTTTTCCTCATATTCATTATTTCCTGTCTTTAAAAAGGCTTTTATCTGGCTTTTATCTGTTCCACATGCCTGTGGCAAACACCACGTCCTCCTCCTTCCCATTTTACAAATCTGCACAGGTCCCGGCTTTATCTGCCGGGCCTGGCTCACGACTTTCCTATTTAAATGGCTGATGCAGAATCAAAGTCAAATGTGAAGGTCGGGAAAATGGTGTTGGTGTCCCTGATCTCACAGAAGCAGGCTTGCTGCATGGAAGAACCAGCCACAGAAGGCTTCTGTGCAGAGCCCAGCAGCCCCTCCAAAACCAAGGGAAGGACAGATGTGCCTGGCACCAAACCAGGCAAGCTGAGGCGGAGTGGGGTCTTGGTCCTACCCGTCATTAATTATTACACATAGTAATGCGTTATTCTATTTATCATGCATGCTCCATATTTTTATTGGCAGTGCTAGTGACAATACAATGGCTGCATTTATTGAAATTAAGTCATTGCAAACCTTCAGGTAATTTGAGTTAAATTAAATGAGGTTCCCTAGATTTTATACAAAGGTATCGTACTTGGAAAGCTTTAAAGAATCTGTTAGTTCTCATAATTCCACCCATCATTATATAGCATATTATTTCCACATTAAATAGATTAATTTCTGATTATTTATTGCTTTTTTCCTAGAATTTTATTCTTCAACCTTGTCTAGACACGTGAATCTAATGACAGAGTGGCAAGGTCCATAAGGACACTCAATTCACAGCTATATTGTGACTTTATATTTACAACAGTCTATTGCAGAATCCATGAGTGGCAGGGGTGTCTTTGATCCTGAGATGACAGTTGCCAGTTTGGGATGAGATTCTGAGCTTTTGTGCAGGTTTCCCATGGAGCCGTCCTTGCCACCTCTCTCGGGGGACATGGAGCAGGTCGCCCAGGTTTCTCAGGTAGCCTCTTGTCCCTGCAGAGCAGCTGGACAGAGAATGCTTAGGTGACGCCTTCTCATTGGAACCATCCAGAAAGGGGACACAGCGCCACACAGGGAAACCAAGCTGGTGGTCAGCTCTCGTCACCGGCTCAGCAAAAGCACAGCTCCCAGACCTTCCTTGGGAACAGGGCTTACGGCTCATTTTCCATGGGCGAGGTGCAGGGAGACTTTGCTCAGTGCATCATACGCTAGAAGGACTTTCTTCCAGCCAGAAGTCTCCCACCCTGACTTCACAAACCTCTGTCCAGATCCTCCACAGTGTGACATCCCTCAGCTCAACTGTTTGGGCCTACCTTGCCTGGGTGTGGGTGAGGACAGCATCCTAAGATGCAGCCGTCTGTGCTCTATGTCCCCAGAGGCAGCTGCTAGGAGGAGCTGATGGTGGATGTGGACTCTGATGCAGGGAACAGAAGGTGACAGCCCACAGTGATGGTCAGTGGGTCCCTGGCTCTCCTCCCTGGTCCTCTAAACAGGGCCACCATGAACTCAGGAGGGAGGGGAGGCCAGGCTCCGCCTGCTCCCCTGCCTGGGAGCCCCCAGGTGCTCCCTCCTGACCCAGCCTTGCAAGTCTCCTGGCAGCTGCGTAACTAAGCAGCTGGCCAGGCCTTCAGGCATCGAAGCCAGAGGGGGCTCAGTGCCTGGCACTTTCAGGCCCATAGCTCGGCTGCACTGGTCTCCTGCGTGTCCTGCCACTGTCTGCAGCTGTGCTGGAGCTTCAGGTGTTAAAAGCTGGGTTTGCTTTAGACTCCAACCAGCCATATGCAAGATGAAAATGACTTTGGCTTTAAATCCACCTGTCTTGACTGGACACACGCTGCTCAGATGTGGACTTCGGAGACTTTGCAGTGGTTTTGGAGTTTATCAACATGAAAAGGCAGAAAACATGTTTGAGTGTCACTTATGTGGAAATGACTGAGGTGTTCCTTTCTCTGGAGATTAAGTGGCTTATAAAACCATTATGGGGACTTAGGTTGACAATGTGCCATTCTCTGGCTTATTAACAGCAGAATTAATAGAGACAGGAGAACTTTCCCTTCAAGGGGCTTTTCTGCCCCAGTGAGTATTTAAAAGGCACAATGTGGCTTTGTGTAGAGCACACTTCAACACAGGGAGCCAGGGACGCCTCTCCCTGATGGCCACACCCCCTGGACTGGGACTCCAAGCCCCCACCCTCCCCTCTGAGAGAAGCACATAGCGCCATCCTAGCATGAGAAGACTCAGGGACACCCAAAGGTGGCCAGAGCACAAATGACCTTGGCAGCAGTGGGGCCAGACTACAAGCTTGAGCCCCTGCTTGTGACTCAGTAGACAAGCGCCCTAGCCAGTACGACAGGACATCCGCTTCCAGGTGCCCCTCTGACTTCCCCGCCCAGAGCCCCACCAGCTCGCCTGTGGGCTTCCTTCATGCCAACATGGAGCTGCTCCCCCTGCCCACTTTGAACCTCTGCAATAAGCAAGAGACGGCAGCCAAAGCCCTCGTGCTGGCAAGCTGAGTAAGCAGCCCATCTCCCACACGTGTCACCGTGACGTCCACAGCGCTCAGGTGGACATTCTAGGCACCAAGCCAACCTCAGCCCTGCTGACTCTTGCACATCTGTGTCCTGTGCCTTCAGAGCAGACTGTCCAGGGAGGCAGTGTCCATTCCAGGGCTTCCACGGAAGCGGTTCGTGTAGGTGGTGATGTGACCTAGTCTAAACCTGCCACCACTGTGAGACAAGCGCCATTTGAAGCAGGTGACTGTGCACCGAAGGGGTGTCGCCTCCTCTCCCTTCCAGAGGAGCATCCGCTTCCCAGAAGGCAGGACCAGTAGTCCTGAAGGAGTCCTGGGGGCGGAGTTCCAAGTCCTTTCAGAGGTCACCGAGCTGAAGTGCCGGCTCTCCAGCCGACGAGACCTCAGCAGCAAGGACCCGCACGCCCGGTGACCTCCCTGGGTCAGGAGAAGGCTCTTCCGACAGTCAGCCCTGAGACGGTGAAACCCTCCACCGTGCGCTGTGTTGTTGGCTGAGATGACTTCCGCTGACCCAGCGCCTGCAAGGAATGGCGGTTCATGGAATTTGCCCTGCTGCTTGCCTTTCACTCCCGAGATTGGCTGAACAGAACCTGCCCCAGGGCTGCGCCTCTGCTCACTGACCCTAAGGGGGTGCCTGGGCGTCTACAGGGCTCCTCCCGTGAAGCTCAGCTCACCCTGGCTTCCCTTCTCATTCAAAAGGAGCCTGCGTCCTGCTCACCCGGAGAGTTGCCAGGATGCAGGGAGTGACATTTGCAGAGGTGAGAGCAATGCCAGCGCAAAGGTCCCCAGGTGGGGTGCAGGCCACAGGTGCTCTGAGGGGAAACCGTGGTCACCACTCAATCGAAAGATTCCATTGAGTCTGGTGTTGGGTGTCTCTGAGGGGACGAACAGGAACACTTAGTATTTCACTTTGAGCAGTCCCTGCTTTCGTGGAGATGCTGCCCTGACTGAGTTTTGGCCCAAGCAGGCCATGGAGGAGGTCAATAAATGAGAAGTAACTCCCTCACCTTCTGCTGTTTATCCCCAGAAAAGTGCGCGCGGTTAGTGAAATAATCTAGGAAGAACATCCAGCAATCTGGAAAAACGCTCCCAGCACGGGAATGCAAATAGCATTGAAAGGGAGCGCAGTGCTGGTTAGCTCGACTGCGAGGCTCACGTCACAGCCTGGGGCTCACGGAGAAGTCTGTCTCCTCCCTGGGGTGCAGGCTGGACGTTCAAGGTCGGGGCAGCATGGCTGGGCTCTGGTGAGGGCCCTCCCTTCTGGCTTGAGGTGGCTTCCATTTCAGTGTCCTCACGTGCTGGAGAAAGGCAGGGCTCAGTTCTGTCTGCTGATAAAGTCCCTAATCCCACCACGCCCCCCCCACAAACTCCTCTATCTCTAATCACCTCAAAGGTGCTGCCTCCAAACACCATCCCATGGGGTTAGAACTTCAATATATGAATTTTGAAGGGAACAAAAATGAGTATAGTGTCAGTTATGCCTCACGGAAAGTGCACATGAATAACAGACGCAGAAGAGCTCATCCCAGTGAGGGTCTGAGAGTGGCTGAAGCTGCCCCACCATAAGGGCAGCCCCTGGTGGAGCCACCTGACCCGCACCAGCCTGGCAGGCAGAGCTCAGCTCTCCCTGATGGCTCGTTCTAAAGGCCCAGTGGAGCCTCAGTCCCTCCACTTTCACTGACTGAGCTGGGGCGCAGTGCACATGGCGCCTCCTGTCAGGACTCTGTAGGGTGCTGAGATTCAGGGACCACCCAGGGCTCAGGCTGGAACAGAGCCCCTGCCACAGCGGCTCAGCCCACGTGCTGCATCCTGCAGCCAGTGCAGGACTGCTTTATACGCAGGCTGCTGCAGTGCTGGACGTGGACCTTGAGTGGGGACAGGCCTCCCAGGAGTCTGCAGGGACAGCAGGTCACAGAAGCCCCTCCCTGTGCCTCCTGCATTTGGATGGTGATTTGGCCACTGCTGCCTCCCCACAGGGACAGAGGCGTTTGGCCACTGGGAAAGGCCGTTTATGTTAATTACCCTTTGTCTGAGATTGACCTAACCCAACCTGCCCCAGGGACAGCCTGGTGCTGGGCTTCCCTCACCTTCCTCCCGGAAGTGCTCTGGGTGGGCGCTTGGGCCACGGCTCTCTCCTGAGGAGCCAGCGCTCACCTCTGCTGGCCTTCCTCTCCCTTCCTGGAGTCCTGGGTAAATGCAGTGGTAGCTCTAGCGTTTCCTCACCTGAAAGGTGGAGGGTGTGCCTCCTGAGTTGCTGCCCCCGCTTCGCTGTCGCTAGGCCGCTTCTCCTGTGCTTGGTCAGCAGCGGTGTCCTTACCCACCTCGTGCATTCACCAGCAGAGCAGCCTTCCTACACAGCCACTGCTGCCACTCTGTCAAATCAGCTGCTTTCCACTGAGAATCTCCGAGTCCTTCCCTTCTGGAGTTCTCTCTGGCTCCCACACACCACCCTGGGTTTAAGCCCTGCTGAACCGGTCAGGAAAGTCAAGTCCAGTTAACACTGGTGGACTCTCCAAGGCGCCTTCCTTCTAGCAGTGGCCAGGAAAGCTGCTCTGGACAGACTCACCTGACTCCAGGCCACAGCTTCAACACTAATTAGGTGCATACATTTGAGCAGGTTGTTGACTTGTCCAGGTTTATTCTGCAGATTACAGTTGAACAATGGTGACAGCCACATTGGTTAACGGCGGAAGAAGGCAGCAGGTCTGCAGGAGCTGGTGTGCTCCCCACACCCTTATGCAAGTGTAATAATCTAAGCCATAGGATTGCAAGCCCACCCACAGTCCACTTTCCAAGTTGTGTCCCTCTTGCAATCCACAGAGGACCCGCCTGAGCTGCTCATGGCCCTGAGTGGACCTTAACTTCCCAAGCTAGTTTTTAAGGAAACTATAAAGGACCCTCTCCCGGCCCCCAACACATACACTCTCAAAATCAGAAATTCATTCCTAACAATCAGCATTCTGCTAAATGTTAATAGGGATACTTCACAAATACTATACCTAAGAAAAATTGTAGCATACAACACGTCAATCCCAAACTTAACCACCGATATGATAAAGCATCACAGCAACACCAACTGTCACAGTGAGAGGTAAGACTCACAGCATGCTGCCAGGTGCCCAGTTAATGCTGATGAACTGCTTCTATCTGCAACTACACTGTCTCCTTTTATGACAACCTACTTTCTCATTCCACTCCTTACTCTACAATTACATGACTGTGTTTTTGAGCAAGAACTAGCGAAAGAATGAGATCCAGCTGCAGAGGGCACCCTGGGTGGCGCAGTCAGCTCCGACCCCAGAGGCAGAGACTGCGCTTACCAAGCACCAGCTGCTTGGAAAGCTTCTGCTTCCAAGCACCTTCTTCCTCAGCACCTTCTTCAAAGGGCTAGCTGTGATTTTGATGACCAACTGCATTTGGAAAATAACTCAATCATTTTGGGCACATAAATTTGTTAAAAATACATATTGAAATTTGGGGAAGCCATCTCAAGATTATCATCGGCTAGAAATATTTTTTGTTGAAATATATGTACCTTTTGAGACATGGAATATTAAAACCCAAGAGATACCCGGAGAAGAAACCCTAACCAGGATACATTATTTGAAAAAAAGAGAGAGGAAAAAAATGAAGTATTTCAAATGCAATTTTTAAATTTAGAAAATAAAATGAGTTATTTATTTTTCTATTCAAATTTTGCAAACTCAGGGAAAAGCTATATTTTCAGGAAGATAGGATAGCCTAAAGAATTCTAAAGAAAGTTGAAGAACATCTTCTGACACATATGTTTCTTCCTGAAGGTGGAGGTGGCTCTGCACTTCTCCCCACACCTGTATTATATCCCAGCATCTAATGTGTGACCTTGAAAGCATGTGCACGCTCACGTGGGACTTACACACACCAGGACTATCAGCTTGAAAAGATTGGCAACATGTGACACACATTCTTCTAGGTCCATAGATATATCATTCTTAAAAAGTAAAGAAGTTCCATGAGTTACATACTGCCACAGTAATGCTGGGATCAAGCAACACCCACACGGGTCCATGTGCTCGGGGTGGTTGGCGGGCGCCTCACTCACACGGCCAAGGGGAAGGATGCAGGGCAGCTGAAGAGCTGGGGCCATGTTTGCCACCAGTAATGCAGGTGTTCAAAAGTTGGTTCAGCCCCCACCCATGTTGATAGCCACGCTGGCTCTTCCCAGAGTGATACAGCACGCAACGACGATGGCTTCGGTCTTCAGCGGCACACACTGACATATCCACCTTCATCTGCTGGTATATCTACCCTTTATCTACTGTGCTTATTTTAAACATTGAAGTCACAACAGTGAAAATACTGGATTGAATCTTTTATTAGGATCATAGATTTTATGAATTTCTTCATTCTGAAGTGTATATTGATTCACATTTATGATAGATAAGTGTTTGTCAGATGAGATACAGTTTAAAAATTTTTTTGTTCTTATATAGTGGGTTAAAATGTAATTATTAAACTTCCAAACTGAGTCTGAATGTGTAAGGAGATGAAAGACATTTCCATCCTTATAAGAAGAAAACCTGAAGCAATTAACAATCACTGACTTCCCTTGGTCTGACATACAGCATAACTTGAAGGGTAAACCGTCACCCTGAAGTCCAGAGAGACAGGCACATACAGCCACCACTGAGATCTGTCTGCCAAAGGTGCAAGTGATTGGATCCATAGATGCTGGGAACCTGAACTGTTTATAGTACCAAAACAGCCTTCAACTGAAAGTTACAAGACCTGCCAAAACGCAGTTCTGAAATAAAGTCTGAGGAGTCGCAGCAAGGTAGACTCAGAAATAGCACAAACACCGGAAATTCCAAACGGGGATTTTAAGAGGTACAACTAATGTGTTAAGGCACGTAATGCAACATAGGCAACGTACAAGGCAGAGGGCCAAAGTCAGCAGAGGTGGACGCTCTGGAAAAGAATAACAATGCGAGAAATCAAAAGCATAATGGGACAACTGTCTGTGACAGGTGAATTACCAGGTGTAACAGACAAGGAAAGAACCCAGCCCTGATGATGGATCAGCGGAGACTTCCACACTCAAATGCAAGAGGAAGAAAGGGGAAACAAAAGGGCATAACCTTCTGCAACCGTGGAACAATGTTATAAACACACACGGAATGCTAGACGATGCCCGAGAGAATTGCTCCAAATACATATCAGAAGTCAAACAGACAAGGACTTTCTATAATTAGTGACAGACTCAAAAATCTGTATTCAGAGAGCTCAGAAAACACGAAGAAAAATAAGTAAGCACAGACACGAACTTACATGCCTAAGTCTATTATATCACAATGGCAGGAAATGGACTACGAAGAGAAAAACATTGAAAATGACCAGGGGGGAAGAAAAAAAAGCCTTCATATAGAGAAACAACACACACCAGAATTCCAGACGCTTCTAGTCACAAACCCTGCACGAGGAAGAGTGGGAATAAAGCCTCTGGTGTTGAAATATGTGAACAGTGCCCCAAATCTGCATGTAAAGAAAGAGCCTTCGCATGCAGCGGACACCCCCTTTCCCAACCCAGTAGACGGAGGTTAGCAGAAGACCTGCCTTCCACGAAATGTTAAAAGAAGGGTGTGAGCTGGAGCGGTTTCAGCGCTTGCCGGGCATGTGCGAGGACTCGGATTCAAGACCCAGCACCATCCACGCAACAAAGCGATGGAGCATTGAAAGCCACAGGAGAAACTCAAAAAAAGTAGATTCTTTCTCTCTCTCATTGTCCCTCTCTCTCTGAAGAAAAAATAGAAGTTCATTACAGAGAGGAAAGTTTACAAAGGTCAAAAGAATAGACCACCATAAAATGAACAAAGGAAGTAAAAGAAAATGCTTTACATTGGTTCTTCTAGATTTAATTAATCATTGAATTAAAGAACCACACAAGGAACAGGAAGGGCCAATCCAGAAGACTGAAGTAAGGAATTGCACTCTCTGTGACACCTGTGTTAATTGAAGGCAAACATAGACCCCCTCAAAATGAATAAGGAAACACTGAGTCAACCACAGAGAAGCTTTCTCTCTTCCTTCCTTCCTTTCTTTCTTTCCTTATTTCTTTTTTTTATCACTACTGGGGACTGAACACAAGGGCTCTAACAAAGCTTTATCCCCAGCCCCAATCACTAAAAATGATGTTAAAAGCTAATTATAATTGATAGGGGGAGTGAAGAGATAAAACGACTGTTAGAAATGCTCAGTTAAAGCTAGAGAAGGCAGAAAAGGAAAGGGAAAGAAGATGCGAAGAACAGACGCAACAAATGAAAATAATTAAATAGGGCACAGATACGTCCAGTTAGATTGGTTACTACCTTAAATGCGAATGGTCTAAATAGGTGAATTAAAAGACAGAGATTGTTGGGATGGATTCAAAAAGTAAAAAGAAAAATTCTTACTGTTTACCTGCAAGAAGTTATCTTTAAACATAAAAATATAGAAGTTAAAAGCAGAGGAATGGAGAAAGACATATTAGGTTAATACTAATCAAGACCAAGTTTAAGCAGTTAAATTCTTGTCACATAGAAGGATTTCAAAACATGGTTATTTAACAAGAAGGCAGGGATGTAGTAGATAACAATAAATTGGGAAGTTTATTTAAGAGGGCATAGCAATTTCAAATTTGTGTGCACCTACCAGCAGGTCATAAAAATGTGTGAAGCAAACCCCCACAGAAGGGAAAGGGAAAAAGACATAAATACTTCTACACTTGAAGACTTAACAACTCTCTGCAAGAAAATGCTAGCTCAAATATAATGAAAACCAGAAAGGAAATATATGACCTAAATAGCACTATTAATCTGATTGATCTAATTTGACTTTTATGGATTGAATAAACAACAGCAGAATAAAATTTCATGCTGAGCTAGACCTTTCACCATAAAAAACCACATCATATGCCATAGAGCACATGTTAACGTATTTAAAATATGATGTATCATTCAACGTATATTCTGAGGTCACAAGGGAATCAGCTGGAAGCGAATAACAAATGGTTGGATGTTCCCAATTATTTGGAAATTAAGCAACACATATCTAAATAACTTATGAGTTAAATGGGAATTCTGAACAGAAATTTAAAACACACTTTTATCTAAATGAATAGGAAAATGGGGTGCAGTACAACAGTACATAGAAGTTCATAGCACAACATAAACCAGGAAAGATGGAAGAAATAGTAACCTAGGCTTTCACCTTGGGAGTCTACAGAAATGAGAGATACTAAGCACAAAGTGAATAGGAATAAAAAACATTAAAGCATAGATCAGTGAAATTTAGAAATAAGAAAATCAGCAATATCTAAAAATTCCACAAAGAGATCAATAAAGTTCATAAGCATAGTAAGTGTGACCAAGGGAACAAAAACAGAGTACAAGCATTACCAACAGCAGATGCATAGCGAGGTCACCACTGTTGATGCTATGGGCATTAAAAATAAATAAATAGGGGCTGGAGTGGTGGCTTGGTGGTCAAGGCGCTTTCCAGGCATGCGCAAGTACATGGGTTCGAACACCAGCACCCACGTACACAACTGTCAGGGCAATGAAGGCCATGTGAAAAGCTCAATAAAAGTTGATTCTCTCTCTCTCTCTCTTTCTCTGTCCTTCTCTCTTTAAAATAAATAAATAAATGCTACAATTAAGTACACTTAACATTTGACAACTTTCATGAAAAAAACAGTTCCCTGAAAGAAACTTCCAAAATCGCACAAGGAGCTATGCAGTGTGAATAGTCACCTTGGTCCATATCAATAGAAACTAAATCAAATAGACATCAATTAACAGTATTAAAGGTATTCTACCAAGCTGGGTGTGGTGGTGCATGCTTGGAATCCCAGCAGCTCAGAGGCTAATGCAGGAGGATCACAAGACTGAGGCCAGCCTCTACAACTTGGGGAGACCCTTTCTCAAAAAATAAAAAGGGCTGAGGGTATACTCAGTTAGAGTGCCCCTAAGCTTAATCCCTAATACCAAATTTATTTTAAAAATTTAAAAATAAAATTGCTCAGCCAATAACTAATAATCTTCCCAAAAGTGAAAGCACAGGGTTCAAATTATTTTGCTGTGAATTCTACCAGTCATTAAAGGAAGAAATTATGACACTTCTCCACAATATCCTCCACACACACACACACACACACACACACACACACACACAAAGAAGGCACTTTCCAACTCATTCTATGAGGAAAATTTAATCTTTATCACAAAACTAAATATATTACATAAAAGAAAAATTACAGACAAATCTCTTTCATGAAATAACTGCATACTCCCCAACAAAATATTAGCAAATATAATTCAACAACATATAATAATGGTGATATATGGTGAACAAGAAGGGATTTGCTCTAAGTATGCCATCCTGATTTAACTTTCAAAAATCAGTTAATACAACCCCCCAAATCAGCAGTGTGAATGACACAAGAGTGCATGATCGTATCAGTTGATGTAGAAAAAGTATTTGGTAGAATCCAACTTCCCTTTGCACACACTGAGGGGAGAGCGTCCATGGCTTGATCAAGGGCGTGTCTAGAACTTCTGCAGCTCGTACTGTCCTTCAAGTGAGACTGGACAGAAACCCCCAGCCAGACACCAGGCAAAGACCTGCTCTAAAGTAGTTTTCTGCCACTAGAATGGAAGGCCTGACACAAGCTACTTAAAAAGTCAAGAGGTTTAATTTGGCTCAAGGCTCTGGAAGTTCAAGTGCAAGATCAGGTGACTCTGTTAGTTTGGGCTTCTAGGGAGTGCAGCACAAAATGGTGGGAACTCAGATCTGAGCAAGCAGTCTCTCAAACCAGGGAGCAGAATGAGTGAGTGAGTGTGTGTGAATGTGCAAGAGATAGCAAGAGAGAGGGTGTGTGTGTGTGCATAAGAGAGCAAGAGAGAGGGGTGTGTGTATGAGAGTGTGTGTTCAAGAAAGAGGGAGGTTTGTGTGAGAGTGGGGTGTGTGTACAAGAGAGAGGGGTGAGTGCATGTGTGCAGAAGAGAGTGAGATACAGGGGTGTGTGAGAGTGTGTGCAAGAGAGGGATATAAGTGTGCAAGAGAGAGATGGTGTGAGAATGTGCATGGGAGAGAGAAGGAGTGAGTGTGTGTGTGTGTGAGAGAGAGAGGGTGAGTGTGTGTGCAAGAGAGAGGAAGAGAGAGGGGTATATGAGGATATGCAAGAGAGTGAGAGAGGGGTGTGTGTAAGAGTGTGTATGAGAGAGAGGTGCATTTGCATGACAGAGGGGTGGTTGTGTGCAAGAGAGAGGGATGTGCGCACAAGAGAGAGAGGTGTGTGTGTGTGTGTGCAAGAGAGAGTAGTGTGTGTTTATGTGTGCAAGAGAGAGAGAGGAACTGGGACCCCACAATCACTCTCAAGGGCCTAATGACTGAAGAACCTTCACTAGGCTCCCTTTCCACAGGTTCCAACTCCCCTATGCGGGGACCAAGCCTTCAGCACGCGGGGTTTTGGGAGTTTTCAGCATCTGAACCGTAGCATGCTCACACACAATTTTTACACATTGAAGCTGTGGCCAGTGCATCTTTACACACTGAGGTGTAGCCAGTACACACACAGTGAAAGGAAAAAACACAGTTTTTATTTGCAGGTGGTATGATTGCCTATCTATAAAATTCCAAAGTCTACAAGAAAACCCCTCCTGGAACTAATAAGCCACTATAGCCACTTTGAAAACACTAAGTTTTCAAAGCCAATATACAGAAGCTGATTGTTTTCCTGTATACCAGTAATGGACAAGTGGAATTTTAAATTAAAAAGTAATAACTTTTATGACAGCACTAATAAATAAATAAATAGGTTGCTATGAAACTATAAAATATGTTTGTGAGGAACAACAAAACACACAGGAAATATAGTGAAGAATTTCTCGACATGTGGAGAGTTGGGCGGTCTGGATGTGTGGGAAAACTCAGGATCGCTAAGATGTCAGTTCTGCTGAACATGATTGATCTGTAGATCCAATGCAACGCCATCACATGAAATCCCATGAGCTCTTTGTGAACGTGGACAAGCTCATGCTAAAGTGTATACGGCCAGACAATAAACCTGAAGGAGCCGACTCAAGGTGGAGAACAGGAGTCGAGGGACCCCGTCACCCAGCGTGATTCCAAGGCTCGTTCTAAAGCAACAGCATCAAGACAGCCTTGCGTGGGTAGGAAGACAGGCCGGTGGAACCCAGGGAGCCAGGCTAGGCCCACAGGACTTCACGCTGTGGGGGAGAAGCTGGGGTGGAGCCCGGGCCTCCGCCCTGAGCTAGGTCTTCTCAGTTCTGCAGGATCACTTGCCGCATCCTTACGCAAGAAAGAAAAGAACTTAAACAGAATTTTCACCTTGCATAAAAATTAGCTCAAAGTGAAGTAGAAACTTACCAGTTAAAATGGAAAAATGTGACATTTCTAGAAGAAAACAAATGATGAAATCCATATGACTAAGAGCTTGATGATGAACTATTAGACACAAATTTTTAAAAATCCGTGAAAAACGTCCGTTAAGAATAAAAATCTACTTTATATGATACTTTGATGAATGAACTGGGTTAAAATATTTGTGAGACACACTTGATAAGGAGTCACATCTGAAATGCACGTAGATGCTTCAAATTGGTCAAAACGAGCCTTCTGTAGGAACAGAAGCCTCACCAGATGAGACACACACATGGGGAACAAGCACATGAAGAGTTAGCACCATACCATGTTATCAGGGAGCTGCCTAATTTTTAAAAGATCTGGTACGCACCCGTTAGGGCAGCCAAGTCCCCAAATGCTGGCTGTCCCAGTCACCACAGAGGCTGCGGAGGACCAACAGCTCCTTTAGCACTAGCAGGAACACAGAATTTTATCTCCACTTTGGACGACATTTGGCAGCTTCCTATAAAGCCCAATCCAAACAAGCAAACCCACACCTAGGCCTTTACCCAACCCCTTTAAACTCGCACTCACACGTGTCTACCTGTGAACATCACCCAGTAGCCGCTTCTTAAATGATGGACCGAACCGGGAGCAGTAAGACCCCTGTCCTTCGATAGGAGACTGAAAAAGTCAGTTGCGGAATACACAAACAGCAAAATAAAAACACCAGCCACCAAGCCCTGTGAAAACGCGGATTATTTCAAAATCCGTCTAGGTGAGTAATAAAGATGACTGTGCATTTGCCATTTTTCTCCTTATTTTTTATTGGTGCACTAGAGTTGTGCATAATGATGGGATTTGTTGTCACATGTTCATAGATGCACACAATACAGCAATATAATACCCCCATGGTGCACCCCTCTTCCTCCCTCCCGTCCCCCGATCCCTTGCCTCTCTTTCTGGGTCCTATATTTTTCCTAAAATACCCAAGTACAGTGACATAATTCTGATACCTATGAAGAACTTCTTCTATACACGACTACAGTATATACAGTGACATGCTTATAAATGCTTGGAATGTACCTTGCTTTAACTCAGTTCCAACATCTCCCCTTCTCCTCCCTTCCTATCACCCCTTGTTATTTTTAGATATAATTGATATTAGGATTAAACATTCATGTTTTTGTAAAGGCAAGCATTACAGCTCATTCAAATACCTTATGCAGTTTCTTGCAACTGTATCTCATAAATATTGACATATTGCATTTTTCTTACAATTCACTTTTCACTACTTTTCTCTTTTTTTAAAAAATTTATTAAGGTGCTGAGTAGTCAATGTTTCTTAAATGCCTATGAAGTGACAATACAATATGCATTTTTTTTTTTTTTTTTTTTTTTTTTTAGGGCTGAAGACTGAACTCTGGGCCTCTCGCGTGCTAGGCAAGTGCTCTGCCGCTGAGCTAAATCCTCAACCCTGCATTTGTTTTTAAATCGTAGTTTCCCCCACAGGGCCCAGTCCCCTGTCTCTTGATTCTTCTATATTACACCCCTATAAGAGATATAAGTGCGTTATAAAGCACAGAGTCAGCTTCAGACATGTGAATCATGTCGGGGGCAAGGACATCTGCGGGTCCTAGACACTCACAGGGAAGAGGAGCCAGGAGACAGGATGGCCGAATGCCATGCAGGGCCTGAGCAGGACCCCGGAACAGCAGATGTACACTAGCAGAACCTGGGACTCTCTGCAGCCTGCAGATTTTATTGGTTACAGAGGCTGTGCCGGGCACGCGCACCATAGTGAGGCGGGTGTTGATCTGGAGAAGCGCGAGATGGGCGTGAGTGAGCCACCCGCACTGTGGCAGCGTGTCTGCAAAGCAGCAGCACGTGCATTGGAAGAACCTAGGTGCTGACCCCATTTTACACGAAACTCAATAAGAACAAGTCTTAGAAAATGGGCCCCCAGGATGGACGCTACAGGGGACACTGGAGGGAAGTTGCTCCTGCTGTCACCTGGATTTGAATGTTCCCCAAGGTCTATGTAAAGGCTTGGGACCCCTTGGTGCTTCTGAGAGGTCATGGAACCTAGATCTCTGGAGGGAATGTCCTCGGGGACACAGGACCTTGGCCCCTTCCTGGCCACCGCGAGGTGAGCTTGTGGAACCACGACCCCACCTCCACCTTTCTTCTCTGTGATTCGCCATGGACGCAGAAGGTGGGTGCTTGCCCTCATAGCTCCTGGAAGCTCTCAGTCCATGTGCGTTCTTGCATCAGGGTCCACCGCTGCAGGCTTCCAGGATAAAGTCCCTCCTGCCCTAAGGCAAGTGGCTGACACAGGCAGGTACTCCTGTTCAGCTAAAGCAAATACGGGCTTCAGACCTTGGCCTGGAGATAGTGGACCTGAGATTTGGAGGAGAGTCGTTCTCAGGAAAGGACACTGAGCAAGGACAGTGGGCAGCTGAAATCACAGTCAGTAGGGCCGGCTGGAGCCTTCCCAGAGGGCGCACCCTCCCCAACGACAGGGGCAGCCTGTGGAAATGGCCGCTTGAGGCCACCGATCAGTTCACCTCCCAAACACTGGTTTGTGCAAACTCAATTACTTGCAAGACCACATCAGTGATTTCTCCAAAGGAGCCCTCATCTAGTCTGCTGTGTTTTCTGCCAAAACTCAGCAGGAGCTTTGTTTTCTTTAAAAACTATCATTTCCATATAATTGGATTAACCCAGCGTGTGACTGTGGCCAGATGTTGAAGCTGCCTAGATTGGGAAGACGCCTCACGTGACCCCAGGCTACTGTCTTACTGTTCTGGGAGTTAGAAATTGAGCCACTGGCTTGAAACTCCTTCAGGGGCCTTGACGAGTTACAACCGTTGCTGGGAGAAAAGAGGGGTTCAGTCGAAGCTTCAGATGCCCCAGTGGCCACCGTCAGAGATCCCAAGATGGTTTCTCATGGCTGGCAGCATCTTCCAGCTTTGTGAAGATGTACAGAGGAAAACATATTCGCAAGCAATTATTGGGTTCAGGAAGAGGCTGTGTGGGCGTGCGAGCCTGTGCTGCTAAGTAGCTCCGTTCTGGGAGCCCAGCGCCTCCCTCCCTCAGCACCCTGCCCTCTCCCCTCGGGACATGCAGCCCTACTGTCTGTGTGCAGCACCTGGGGGTGCTGGTGGTGCATGCACATTTTAGTCCTTGCCCTGAAGCCATGCATGTGGGACAATGAAGGCACAAGGCGGTGGGCGGAGGACGAGGACAGCAAAGGGACGCACTACTTCAAGAAAGGGTTGGGACTGAGGCTCAATCTTAGGAGATGTGACATAGCTTATTGTCACTCCCAAACCCAAGGCAGTGTCCTCAGTCTAGGAAGGGCAGGTGGGCCTTGGCTGCACAGCACTTGTGGGCTTCAGTGTGGCTGAATGATTTTAATACACTGGGGACTTTGGAAACCACATCAAGATTTAGGTAAGATTACCATGTAGTTTTTGGGACATGGAGATTTGGAATCCATGCGGGTCAGAATGACACTGAAGCTTCTGCAAGTGAGGCTCCGTGGGGCACCAGGCCTCCCCAGCAGAGAGAAGCAAGCGGTGGTGTCCCTTCCCACAGGCTGAAGTCTCCGCATGCTTCTTTAAACAGGTCTAGAGCCACATGCCACTCCTCCTGGTGGCCTGATGACGCCAGTGAGCTGAGGACCTGGGCACAGCTTCAGAAGCCCTGCTCAAGGCAGCCCCAGGATGGCCTGCCCCGAAGATGGTTGTCACAGAGCTCTCCAGCCCCTCTGGGGCCTGGCGACTTTTTATGAAAGCGTAAGCTTTAAAAGGGCTCAAGAGTAGCCAGACTTGGTCCACTGGACCAGCCACCCACTCTGGTGCCATCATCTTCACCTCTGACAAGGTGGGGGCACCGCTGTGCAGGGAGAGGCAGGCCACTCCTGATTCCTCACACCCTCCACCCCAGCTGCTGTGTGAGCTGTCACAGCTGGGAGATTAATGATGAGCTGAGAATTAGTTCCTGGCGTGGAAGCTGGGATGTCCACCGTGCAGGGACTGCAGTCTGCCCAGGGCCGAAGTGCCATGTCCTCCACAGCAGAAGACAAAGGTGAAGCGAGAGACCCTCCTACAGGCACAGCCCCCCACGCAGGTACAGGCCCTGGCCGACCAGCTCCGGGCCGCCTCCCATCAGGGCTGCTATGGCAGCTGCGTCTTTCTTTGGAGATTTGAGAGGAACAAACCTTCACATCTCAGCACCCTCTCGTAACCAGCCTCTCTGCCAACTTCTTTTGCCTGCAAAAGTTTTAGGCATGCCCTTGAGTCCTAGGTCCTCCAATTAATCATTCTGTCATCTTTAATGGGCAGAATTCTGCTCATATCTCAGACGCGCAATTCAATTTTTAAAACTATTTTGATCATTTTTAAATTAATCATCTGTGCTGCGAGCACCATGCTCATGTTATCCGCAGTTCTTTGGGAGTCACGGTGCTTGCTTTTGTGCTGATCTTTGTACATTGTGAATCCCAGTGGTTTTCTTTGGTTTTGTTTAAATTCGGGGGGCAGGGTCTGGGGCTCAAGTCGTGGCGGTGGGTCATGCTTCAGAGTGTCTTGTTCACCTGTGCCTCGTGATCTAGTGTAATGAGACGAGACTGAGCTTTTGGAAATCCATGCATGGCATCCAAGTCTGGAGCAAGGACCTGCCTGAGAGCAGCCTCCTATCCGCAGCCCCTGGAGAGACCCTCACCTGTTCTCCACCCAGAGCCCAGGCCATGGGAACCCAGGAAGCAGCACCTTTCTTTGTCTGGGTCCTGAGCCAGCTGAGAATACCAATCACCTGGACTGGAAATAAAACAGCAGCCCTGTTACCAATGGAGTCGGTGTCCGAGTGCCCAGCTCTGCCCAGGTAGACATGCCTGGGCATGCTGCCCTATCAGGAGCAGAAAGGAGCACAGACTTGCCCCTCACGCACCAGGGCAGCACATTCCCAGACACCTGTGCTCCCCAGAGAGAGCAGCAGTTCCAGAGGGGACGGCAGAGGGAGGACCAGCAGGGCCCACGGTTTCCCCCACGCACCAGCAGCCAACAGACATTCCACAGGCAGAAGCAGGTTGAGGGGACACAGGGTGGGGGTGCAGGTGACCTCCACGGGGAGGGGGAGAGCAGCATGAGTGCCTGGACAAGCTGGACCCAGCCCATCTTGTTCATGGGGCCCTGTACCCTCACCCCTCTCCAGCGCCCAGCACCTGGATGAGCAGGCACCGCAGTTCTCAGCGACTCCTGGAGAACAACGTCACATCCTCCTGGCGAGACAGATGAGAGAGAGAAAGACGGCTAGGTAGTCAGGGCAATGGGCCCCATTCAACCACACCTAAAGGCTGGCCAGCAGAGAGCCATGGAGGGGCAAGCTCAGGGCCTTCAAATGCAAAAGACCACGAGGCTCACCTGTGGGAGCAACTCCTTTGTCCCAGAGGCAGGGAAACTAAGAAGTGGGGTGGACACAGATGGGAACTAGGAAAGTTTTGCATAAATTTTAACCAATGACTTTGGTTCGGCTTCAGTGCCTGTTTTACAGAGTTTAACCAATGGTGTTGGTGCTTTTCTCAGTGCCTGCTTTCCACGAATCTTAATCAAGGCTCACACCCAAGCCAATATAACCCCTGACCAATTCCAGGTGCCCCTATGCCTTGCGGAGTCTCTGCTCTCCTTCCTTAAACAAATCCTACTCCTTTTACTCCCTTCCCTGGTTGTCCATGGATTTTATTCTTCAGATTCTCAAGACAAGAACCTAGAAGACTGATGCTGAATTCCCGGGGTGAATTTCCACACCAAGAGCTGCAGTGCGCTGCTCAACAGTAGCAGGGAAAAACCCAGTTCTCAGCTGGGGAGCTGCTAACACTATTTCAGCTGCAGAAGCCTGCAGCCAGGCCAAATTCCCAGTTTTAACTGGAAAGAGCTGCAAACACTAGAAACAGCTATGTCGGCCACAGAATTCTGTAGCCAGCCCAACTTAATTCACCAGCCGGAGCAGAGAATCTGGTCTCATCTCAAAACCCCCGCAATACTGAGGGACTCTTAGTCTTGGGTCACAGAACTGACCCCACCTGCCCTGTACTCAGCTGTCAGCAAACTTCCCCACCCCAGGGCTGCAGCTGGCTCTGAGCATCTCCCACCTGTCCCTGGGCACCTGATCACAGGCCCCCAGTTCTGCCCAGGTGAAGACTTCTCAGCAAGTGCTGGTGGGTCTGGTCAACCTCTGTGTGTGAGTTAAGTGTTTGGATCCCCATGTACAAGGGACAGAAGAGAGCATTCTTATGGCCGGAAAAGCATGGACAGGGGCAGCTGTGTTGGGAAGCTCTCTCCCCATCCCAGAGCATTGTGGGATCTGAATCACAGGACGAGGGTGTGGCAGAAACAAATAGGGACAGGCACCGGGCTGGGGCAGATGGCTGAGGCTCTGAGATCTGGAGAAGACAGGGTAGACCACAGGAAGCTTCAGCTCTGCCCAAGCAAGGTAGAGTGGTGGTACACAAGGGGCAGAGAGAGGCTGAGATCATCTAGTCATGCGGGGAGACTTGGGATCACATTTTCTAGCTCTATTCAGCAGAACCTGTCTCCTCTATTGGCAGGCCAGAGCAGTGGGCAGGGTCTCACAGAGCAGATTCAGCCCAAGGGCAGCCTCAAGGGCACCTCTCTATTGCCCTTGGTTTTCCAGAAACACAGGCATGGTTTTGCTTGCTTCAGGCCTACTGATTCCAGTCCCTGTGCTCCTGGGAGTGGCAGGAGGCAGGCTGGGCTGCCAAGGTCACCCATGGAAGGTCAGGCAGGCACTCAGGGTGGCCTCCGAGGTCCACTGTGGAAGGGCAGGCGGGTGCTCAGGATTGGCTGCACCCACAAGTACATCAAAGGGTTGGCAAGTGTGCACGGTGACGTCTCAGCAAAGCCTTTACCTGGGGGCCACTCCTGCCACAGGGGCCCCTTCCTGTACTAGCCAAGCTCTGAGTGTGTGCTGACTTGAGTTGCTCGCCTGAGGCCCTCACACCCTGACAGCTCCTGGAGCCAAGGACCAGAAGTCCCTGTGCCACAGCGGGTGGGGCAAGGCTGCCACATGGCTTGTCTTGGCATCCATGAGAATTCCCTGGGGATGAGCACTGACTCCACCTGGCTGTCATCAGCCTCCCTCAGCTCTTCACCCTTGGATTCCCTAAGCCCCTGTCCACCTTTCCCACCAACCTTCTTAACATTGTATAATACTCGGGCTTTCAAATGTTGACTTCCTTCAGTGTAAGTGGCCTGGGCCCCAGTGTGGGACTGTGGGCTGCAGGGTCTCCATCAGGAAGCAGCAGGCTTTGCTGAGTGAGTGAGAGAGGGCACCGAGAGGTCCTTCATGCCTCTCTTCAGGGAAGATGAGGTGCCACTTCCTGCACTGGCCGACGCACTGCCACCGCAACTGGTTGAAACGCACACTGTGTGTTTATTATTGCTCGCAGGGCTGGGGACGGAGCCCAGGCCTTGTGCACGCGAGGCCAGGGCTCTGCCCCTGAGTGGCACCGCAGACTGAGGCCTACATGAAGAGTAGCACAGTAATCACTGCAAGGAAGAGTCTGCAGCTGGTTTAGGGCAACAGTGTCCAGTGTCAGTCATGTCCAGCAGTAATGTGAGGTCCCGGGTAAAGTCAACTGTGCCAGCCAGAGTTTAACTCACAGAGTTTGAGCAAGAAAGAATCAAAAGGCCCTGCAGAGAAGGTGCTGGTTTAACAGCAGGAGGTAACAGTGAATGGCTGAGACCTTGGCAGAAACCTGGAGTCCACAGATGCAGAATCGCTAGAATGGGAAGGGCCTGGGCTGGTGCAGGAGGTGGGGAGCTGCTAGGACTCTCAGAATGTTGACAAGAATTTCTCCTCCTCCTTTTTCTTTCTTCTTTCCATCCTTCCCTTCTTTTCCTTTCACTTCCTCTCCTTTAGTCCATGTGGCTTGTCAGCATGACATCTGTCAACCTCACTGAAGGCTATGTGAATCGAAGAACCAA
>PVKS010009056.1:0-65596 GCA_004027875.1 Aplodontia rufa | reverse complement strand
TCTGTCCTACTGCTTCAACATAAATTCTAGTATCAACAGATGAGAGAAACCATTCGGCCCTTAAGTCTCTGAGCTTGGGAGACTTCACTAAGCATAATTCTGTCCATCTCCATCCATTTGACTTCGAAAGCTATAATATCGTCTTCTCTGATGGCCGAGTAGTATTCCATAGTATATATGAACCAAAGCTTTTGTATCCGCTCATCAACTGAGGGGCATCTGGGTTGGTTCCATAATCTAGCTATAGTAAATTGAGCTGCTATAAACATTGATGAAGCCACATCACTATAATACGCTGATTCTAAATCTTTTGGGAAAATTCCCAGGAGTGGGATAACATTCTATCTTTAGAAATTTATTTATCTCTGGTATATTTTTTTACAGTAACAGAAAATTGACCAACACATCCTCTTGAGAATAAAGTTGAATTTTGCTACCATGCACAAAATGCTCTCCATTATTAATCCTTTACCTACTTTTGCAGGTACATATCTTGATGCTCTACTGTTATACATATTCTCCTACCATACCCTTAATGCTGGCTCCATGTCTGCTTCCACTTTGGTCTTGCTCTCCCCTCCTATAGGTTTCCTGTCAGGTAGCATGTCATCCAGGATACTCTTTTCGCCCCATCACTTTCTCTGGAGAGGTGTGTCTTTTCAGTGCATACCTACAACAGTGGTACATAATACTACTTTATGTTGTTTTTTACCTGACTTTTCTATCACTGGGAGTCAATTTAGAGCAGGAATTTTTATTTTTTGTGTTTCCTTAGCACCATGTCTTGTATTTAGAGTCCATAATAAATATTTATAGAAAGAATAAATGAGTGAATAGATAACTAGATAATATGTACATTGATAATGGTTATGAGCTTCTAATAAAATTATTAAAATATGTTTCAAGAAGAAAATGAAATAAAAAGTCAAAGCAGAATTTTGGCTTCTTATTGAAAAGTTTCAAAGTAAAAAACTATCTTTGAAGAGTTTTGTAATACAGATATGGGATTTTATATATTTGACTAGGAAACATTTTACAAAGATATTTTATTGCTTTTATCTCTTTAAGCCTCAGTTTCTCCTTATGTAAATCTTGGCTCAATAACTCCCCAACATTGTAGCTAATTATAATGAACTTTGTCAAAATTATGCAAACAGATTCTGAATCCTTCATTCATTTCTTTAAGATGGCAATTAAACTTATACTAAATTTGACATTATGCTCCAAGGAGGGTTGAACAAAGGAGTAATAATTAAAGATGCCTATAGTCTAGGAGGAGTGATAAGAAACACAAATAAATCATTTATGTCTAATTATACTATACCTAGTTTACAAATCAATATGTAAAGAACAATGGGAGTTGAGAAGAGGTGAAATATTATTTCTTTTTGTAGAGATTAGGGAAATTTTATGAAAAGATCCATTTAAGTTAAAATTTGCAGTATTTTGACATGGAAGGATTTCATAGATTATGTTAATGGTAGGAATTCTATAAGATATTCTGGACTTTTTTGAAACAAGATAATACTATGAACTCTTCTTGGAGCTGGTCTTATTATTTTTGCTGTTGCAGTATTTGTATGGCTTGATCTCAGGTGTATAAAGGTTAAGTATTTAACCTTTATTTAATCTGAATTGTTAGTCTCCCAAAAGATTGTTTTAGACTCAAGGAGATCACAGGTACAAACAAGTTAAATATACTTTGGATAGAAAAACCCAAAGGGAAATTAGAGTCAATAAGACATTGAATATGGACTTTTCATTCATTCAATAAATATTTCCTCAAATCAACTATGGGTCAAAATTACACTATTTGCTGAAGATAGATGAGAATTTGTCACCTTTGTTCTTAAAATGTAGTGATAAGTCAGCCATGGAAACAAACAATAAGAAGGTCATATCATAATTATTTCCTTAATAGTAGTGTGTATGGCTGTGAGCATCATAACATGCTCCCAGACAAGGCATCCTTTGAGCTGATTTTTACAAAGGTATTCTAGAGCACAAGGAGTAAGAGATAATATATATCAATAAGCAGAAAAACAAGGAGAATGCAGTAAGTTATCAGGCTCGGGGTTTCTTTAAAGATGCAAAGGATCATCTTTGCTTATTGGCAATAGCACTTTTTAGTTCTTCTTAGTGGTTATATTCATGCTCATAGTAATTATCTTTGGCCTCACAAAAGTATTCTTCCACTTCCTCTCTCTAGATTTTATGTTATTATTATTGTTACATATTTTATTTCTAGATATTTATGAACCATACAACATTTTTTATTCTGTCCGTAAAAATCAAGTGTTTTGAAAGAGATTTTTTTAATAAGGGAAAATACCCTTTATTGTGTCCCCATATATTCAGCATTTCCTGAATGCTTTCCTTCCTTATGTGGATGCTAGTTTTTCTCTGGTCTCATGTTCCTTCTGTTTGAAGGAACTGCTTTAACATTTCATGTAGCGCAGATCTGCTGTTGTACTGTTGAGGGATTATTTCAGATTTTGTACATCTAAAAAGTCTTTATTTTGCCTTCATTTCCTAAAGATAGATTCAATGTGTATAGCCTTCTTTTTTGAGAACGTTCCTCCACCAGACCTGAAAGGAATCTGATAATGTTTCTCCACTGTCTTCCAGCTTGCCCGTTTCTAACATCATCTTTATCTTTCTTCCTCTGTACATACTATGTCCTTTTTTCCTTTTTTGGATATTGTAATATTTTCTTTTTTCATTTTTAAATTCTTTGAATAAGAATCATGTCCTTCATGATTCTTATATTTATAGTTTGTTGAGCTTCTTAAATCTGTAATTTAATAATATTCATCAAATTTGGAATTCTCTAGCTGCTATTTTTAAAAATATGACCTTTCTCACATTTCAGGCATTCTGATTACTTAAATATTATGCCACTTAAAGTACTTTCCCTACTCTGTTGTTGTTTCAATATTTTTTCTTTATATTTCATTTTGGGTAGCATTTATTACTCTCTGAAATTTTACTTATCTCTTACTTATCTTTCCTTCAATATCTAATCTGATGTTGAAACCATTTGGTATATTTTTAATCTCAACTACCACTAGATATTCAATCTGAGTCTTTTTTATTTCTTCCATATCTTCCCCTACTATATCTATATATCTTCTGTCTTCTTGAAAATATGAAATATATTTATGGTACCCATTATATTGACCTCTTCCACTATGTCTGTCATCTGGATAATCATCTGTTAATTGATTTTGCTGTTTACTATAGCTGGAATTTTTCTGCTTCTTTTCATGTCTAGGTAAAATTTTACTGGAAGGAAGACACTGAATTTTAACTTTTGGGGCTGGATATTTTTGTATTCCTTTAAATATACTTTTCTCATTGTTTTGGAATGCATATAATTTACTTGAAAATAATTCCATAGTTTCAAAATTTGTATTGCAAAGTCACAGCAGCCTTAAATTGGGTAATTTCATACTATTCCTGAGGCAGTAGTCTTTTTTTGTACCTCAAATGTTATTACATGTATTCTCAAGGTTATCTATCTCCCTATCCATCCATCCATCCATCCATCTTCCTATCAATTAACGATCTTCACTCTGGCTGTTAGAAGCACAAACAACTCTTGGCCCTGTGAGAGTTTGGGGATTGTTCCAATAGATCCTTTCAGGTGGGTCTGTCCCCAGACTCTTGTGGTTCCTCACTTATATGTTTTGTTCAATACTCAGATGAAGAATGAAGAGGCTCTTTGTCATGTCACCAGTTTCTCTTTGTGCAACTTTTTCCTCTTCTTATGTCCATCTCCTCCTTGGACCCTGCTCTGTGGAATTTGGTCATCTTGGTCCTTTCCATCCAAAACCCCACCCCATAACACTCAACAGCATCTCCTTCTTACATGAAGACCAAGGCTCTCTTTGGTCTCCTTTCTTCTTAGAGCCTTGGAAGCCCTCCAGGCAGTAAGCTCAAGGTCATCACAGCACTTACATCGTTTGCTTCCCTTCTCTCAAAGATTACTTCTCTGAGCTGTTGTTGTTCGTTGTCTGAAAACCTCTCATTCATCTATTCTTGTCTCATTGTACAGTAGATAAAGGTAAACAGAATAAGTCTACCTTTACCTATTAAGAGGTAGCTTCACAATACCAGGTCTAAAACTATATTAGAGAACTGTCATAAGAAAAACAGCATGGTACTGATATCAAAAAAGGAATGAAGACCAATAGAATAAAATAGAATATTATGAGAAAAACTCACAAATCTTTAAACATCTGATATTTGACAAAGGGGGGTCAAAATATAACATGGAGGAAAGACAGCTCATTCAACAAATAGTGCTGGACAAACTGGACAGCAATTTGCAGAAAATTGAAATTATATCATTATATCTCATCTTGCACAAAAATCAAATAGAAAAGGATCAAAGAATTAGGAATTAAACAAGCTATCATACAACTGCTAGAAGAAATATTAGGAGCAACACTCCAGCATTTGGGAGTTCACAATGACTATCTCAACAAAACTTCCAAAGCAAAAGAAGTAAAATCAAGAATTAATAAGTGGGAAACCATAAAATTAAAAAGTTTCTACTCAGCCAAGGAATTGGTCAAAACTTTCAAAAGAGAACCTACAGAATGGGAGATAATCATATCCTGTGATTCCTCTGACAGAGGACTAATATCCAAAATCTACAAAGAACTAAAAAAAAATTTAATATCAAAAACATGAACAATCCAATCAATAAATGGGCCAGAGAGCTAAACAGAAACTTAACAGAGGAAATTGACCAAGCCAATGAATACATGAGAAAGTTTTCTAAATCACAAGTAATCAGAGAAATGCAAATGAAAACTACATAGATTTCACTTCACTCCAGTCAGATTGGCAAAGATAAACAATAAAAACAGTACAAATATTGGAGGGGTTTGTGGATATATAGGAACACTAGTGCACTGTTGGTGGAAATGCAGACTGGTCCAGTGACTCTACGAAGCAGTATGAGGACTCCTCAAAAAATCAGGGATGGATCCATTGTACAAACCAGGTATTTTCCCAGAAGAGTTTGAATCAGCACATTACAGTGACAAAGCAAAATCAATGCGCATAGCAGCTCAATTTATAATAGCAAAACTATGGACTCAACCCAGATGCCCATCATTGGATGAATGGATCAAAAAGCTCTGGTATGGAATTCTACTCAGCTATTAAAAACAACAATATTGAGGCCTTTGAAGATAAATGGATGGCAATGAAGGAAATCATACTGAGTGAAATTAGCCAAACCCTGAGACTCCAGGGACAAATATTTTCCTTCATTTATGGAGGCTAGAGCAAAACCGAGGCTCCGGTGAAAGGCGGTCAAGCTCTTGTGCTAGACCCAATCCACCAAAGGCAAAGCAACACATAATCTAGGGAAACAGATATGTGGAATAGGGGAAGGAAGAGGAGGGAGGAAGTGGGAAGGGGAGAGGGAGGGATGATGGGGAGGAATCTAGGGAGACAATCAGCAACGTAGCAGATTCTTTAACCCCTACCCCGAGAGGCCAAATAATACTTTAGCAATCATTTAATGCTGGAAAATTCATAATCTTATAGATATTTATAGCTGTTGTATGGGGAAAATATAGAAGAATCAAGAGACTGGGGGTGGGCAGTGTAGGGATGATGTTAGATTAGAATCAATGCATGTCATATTGTTACCTTATATGCATCTATGACTGTATAACATCTCAACTCCTTAATGAAAGAAAAAGAAGACAAAATAGGTAAAGGGAAACTGTAAGCAAAGGTCGTCCTTTGTGTGTTGTTGGAATTCTCATAGTTCAGGATTTCTTTCTCTGAAAATAAAAAGTTGTGAAAGTTAGATTAACTGATAGAAGTAACTCCAGGGGGCCAAGAGAAAATGGACCACCTGAGAACAAACCGATAACATGGAGAAGATGATCGTTCCAATCTGGAGCATGTTCCTCTGAAGAATCTGCAGAAACTTTAGTGTGGATGATCCATGGGACAGTCAAGTGCATAGTGTTAAACAAAGATGCCTGACTATAGTGACAGATTGAGGAAAGTTAATATTAAAGTAGTGTCAAGTTACTTTCCTGCACCCTTCATCATGAGGCTCCTATGAACTATTTGGCTGCTCAATTTGGTGTCAGGAATTACTGGCTGTCTTCTAGATAGCCATTCTTAGCCTCCATTTTTCTTCATTGAGAACTTCTTATTCATTTAAAAGTAAGTCTTCATAAGCGACGTGCTGAGAGGGGAGAGAGCATCTCTAAAATAGGAATGGGTATAAACCAGTTATGAAGATACAGATATGCCATGTATCTGATCTGATCATTACACTGTATACATGTAATGAAATGCAATACCAAACACCACAAATATCTATAATTATGTAAAGTAAAAATAAAAATACATTTTGAAAATTCAAAATAAAAAAAAAACAATTAAAAATGGTCAGCATGGGCTAAGATGAGCTAGAGTTTTCATGGCAGTGGGAACTTGAAAGTCTGATGTCATCTTGCTGTCAGTCAAAAGTCAAGAGGTGGACCTGGGCAGGACTCTCTTTTCTGGGATCCCCAATAAAACTGGAGTGCAGGAGAGCCACATGATCCTTCTTCTCTCTGTGAGGACCCACACTCTCCCTTGAGAGTGTCTCCTTTCCCTTTTCATATCTCTTCAATAAACTCCATGTCTGTTAAAGGGAAAAAAAATCAGCAATGAGTTTAGATAGAAGGGGTGAATTCAAACAAAACCAGATTCAAATCCTAGTCCTCATATATTCAAAGTGAATGACTTTTGGTTGAATTGCTGAAACTCACTAGACATCTAGCAATTAATTTACATTGAGGAATAATGATAATAATATTGTAATTCACTAATATACCCCATATTGAATGTTGATTCAGTTTCACACATGCTGCTAGATACTCAAGAGAGAGCCACTGCCACTGAATTTATCACTTCTCAATGAGCATGATGCAAAAACTAATGACAATAGAGAAAGATAAATAAATATGTTAAGCACTATTACCTACTAGAATTTTATTTATTCCACAGAATTAAAAATCCAATTAGATAATGTATGGACATCTCTAAATGCACTGCCTGGCAAACATAATTACCTAATAAACGACCAAGATGTTATTGCAGTAAATAGTCACAAGCGGTACTATTGAAGGAAAATGCATTCACAAAACTCCATATCTTTGTGGCAATAAAATGTGAGATATTTGGGAAAGCTGGTGATCAACAAAGGTAATCAAGGCATTGGCTTATACATTAGGAAATAATTTAGCTGGTCTTGCAGTAAAGCTTAGCATTTGATGATGGAGATCTCTGAATGACAAAGAACATTTCAGCATGAGGAAGTTTTGTACACCACACACATATATTGCATTTAAATATTCTATATAAAGTGCATAGGTATTCTATATAGAATATACATATGTTCTATACACAGTGTACAAATGTTAAAACTTTTACCATTTTTCCTTAACTTGATAACTTTTACAAAGTACCTTTGATCAATCTCTAACCAGAAGTGTCATTGGTGAATAATGCCATGAGAGTCATATTAAACATGTCCTGCACAAGTATATCCGGAGCAAAGATAAAGTGTCGACAGAATGATTGAGTTCAGCCTGCAAAATTGATTATTTTATTTCCCAACTCTCTAGCCTTTAATTGAAATGGATAGATTTGACGGAGCACCCTTGGCCTTGGTCACAGTGTCTGGCAGAGCCTGAAAACTGACACCCTGACTTTGGAGGGTGCAAGCCAGAGGTTTCTGCAGGTCAGTTTGCCCTCCCCATCCCATCCCACTGAAGAGGATGGGATCAATGGGAAATTGGCCAGTTCGACATTCTGACGCCTTCCATCCTTAATGCAAGGAAATGGAGTTTGTGCTGCCCCAACAACAGGGAATAAAATTAGATCTTAGTGCACACTGAAATTCTCAGCCACCCATGAAAATCACATACACACACACACTCGCGCACGCACACCCAAGTAGGAGCAGACTATCCTTGCTGGGAAAAAAAAAATTCCAGAAATTGTTCTTCCATGATAATTAACCAAATCTTCTCTGTCTAAATTAGAAACTGGAGGATGGACCAGTAGTTCCTGAAACAGTTTGTTCAAGTTCAGTGCCACATTTTCCACAATGACTGTCTTTAAAAGTGCCAGGTGAATAATGTCAAATAGCCCAAGGAACTGTGTAGTATTGATTGAAAAATGCAGAGATTGAAAAATCATTGCTTCACTGGTAAGATATGGGACATTCCAGACAACCAGATAGCTAATCAAACGAGTTTCATCTGCTTGACAAGCCAACCTAATGATCTACTGTGTAGAAATCTTATAGTTCACCTTTTCCGCGTGGTGCCTTGGTGCACTGCTTCCAGCTTGGACTGGCTCAGTCCTTGAAACAAGCTCTGTCACTTACACCATTAGCCCAATTCATACATTTATGTGGTAGGCAAAGAAATCACAGTCCTGCTTTTACAAAACTTTTATTAGAAGTTTAATTGAGAAACAGAAGACTTAGAAATAAGTGTGTATGTGTGTGTACATATGCACACAAATGGATAATTACATTCTGATTAGTATAACAAAATCTGCATTATCATTCAGTGTGTACTAGGTACGAAGCATCATTGGAAAGACAAATTAAAGAAATGAAGAAGTGCATGGTTTGGGGATTGATTACTCCTGCTCCTTCATTATTTAGACTATTATCTCTTCTTAGAGGGCCTTTTAAGATTGTTAACAGATGAATGCTTTTGGTTATCTTCTTCAATAGCCTATATAAAATTTTTTCCATCAGTTTTATTTATAATGGGAAAACCATGGGAATGTAGATGTGATATGAATCTTCTGATATAGAATGATCAATAAATTATACTGCATTTAATTGATGGAATATTCTATAGGCATTAAAATTTTTCATATGAAGACTTTCTAATGATATGGGGAAATGTTTACAATATAATATTATGATAAATCAGCATACAGAAATACATGTTCACGAATACAATACACAGTGTGTACTCACTTGCATATTTATACAAACAGAAATATAAAAAGGAACCACACCAAAGTTAAAACTTTATCTAAAGAACAGTTTCAGTATGTGTTAGTCGTTTTTTGCTGTTATGACAAAATGCTTGACAAGAACGACGATGAGGAGGAAAAGTTTATTTTGGCTCACAGTTCGAGAGGCTCAGCCAATGGTGGGCTGGATCCATTGCTCTGGACCCAAGGTGAGGCACATCATGGTGAAAGGGCATGGTGGAAGTTTGCTACTCCACTCACTGTGGCCAGGAAACCAAAGGAGAAAGGGAAAAGGAGTAGAAGGGAAGATAAACTCTTCTGGGGCATACCCCAGTGACCCACCTCCTCCAGCCATGCCCCTCTGCTTACAGTTACCACCCAGCTACTACAGTCAAGCTAGGATGGACCAATTAGGTTACAGCTTTTATGATCTAATCATTTCACCTCTGGATACTCCTGCATTAACACAAGAGGTTTTGGGGGACACCTCATATCCAAACCCATAATGTGGTTATTTCCAAGTTTAGGAATTCTAAACATTTTCTTCATACTCTTAAAATATCTTTAAATGGGTATACATTTAATTGTGATCTAGAGCCATTAAAAGGGAAAGAGCAAAACTTTTCTAAAGGAAAAGAATGCTATGAGATTCCCTTAGTTGTCAAATCACTGATCCTTTCCCCCAAACCTCAGGAGTTCATTACAATTATCCCAGCATCCGCTGAGAGGGAAGTTAGGTTCCCCAGAGGGTGAAATAACTTGCTAGGGTGAGATAGTGACTTGGTAATAGGGTCAGTTCTGGACTCCATCCATGCACACCAACATCTGCTGTTAATAGTTCGAGGTCTTTCTCTTCTGTCGTTCAACCGGCTGTTTTATGTTTTCTGACCTGTGGCTCTTCAGCAATTGTAAATATCTGCTTCCTTCTCCAGGAGAGGCATTTATGGGGAGCATTAAGATCCCTACTGATATAGCTTACTTCATGACATTTTCCAAAGTCACAAGGAATATGACATGACATTTTACAGGGCTATGATTTTGCAAACATTTCTATAAAACATGCTGAAAGTTTCTCATTAAAGTAGACTAATTTGACTGGGACACCTGGAAGTTTAGAAGGTTTCTTTTTGCATCTCAATCAGGTCCTCCAGCTTCTGATTCTCACATTTGTTGTCTGTAGATACTTGGCTAACCCTCTGCTTTAGCAGCTAATTCCTTTAAACTTTTCATTACATTTGAGGAAAAATACTTAATTATTCCAAGGCACATTTATTCATTAAGAAAAAAGAAAGGAAGGATTGACTTACAAGTCTCCAAAGTCTTATAAAAATTTTCCTAAATTTTTGATTTACTATTAATGGGATTATATTAACTATAGATACAGCTCTGATAAAACGTATGTGTTTATAGCAGGGTTTGTCCTGTTCTTTGGTAAAAAGATTTTACACACACACACACACACACACACACACACACACACACAAGCCCATTCACAAAACTATGTGAATCAGAGGCTGGAGCGGTGGCTGAGCTGTTACGGTGCTTACCCAGCATGCGCAAGTACACAGGTTCAAAGCCCAGCACCCATGTACACAAGTAAGTGTCAGAACAACAAAAGCCATGTGAAAGACTCAGTAAAAATTGATTCTCTCTCTCTCTCTCTCTTTCTCTCACTGTCCTTCTTTCTTAAAAAAAATAGTATGTGAATCAATGCAATGGGGATCTAACTACTGGGGCAAGCAAAGTTCTGCACATTTATATATTTATCAGTGCAGGGCTTCTCATAATTATTAACTTATTGACTAAAAGATAGAAAGAAAGAAAGTCTAGTTTCTCAGAAGATCTCAGTATTCTGTGACAGAAGTTAGCATTATATTTTCTGAAATTTTGTTTTGCTTCCTTCTGAAGGCCAACACTGGAGTGAACCTAGGAGTGAGCACATGCTCAGGCTGCCTGGTCAATCACACGGCCATTTGATTTTTGTTTTATTGGCACATTATAGTTCTACATAGTGAGGGATTTGTTGTTATACATTCATACATGCACACGTTATGACAACGTAATTTAGTCCCATTCCTTCACCAGCATCCCCAATCTTCTCCCTGGTTTTTTATCTGCACTTATCTCCCCCATTACACACACACACACACACACACACACAATGGAATTCTACTCAGCTATTAAAAAGATTTAAAGCATGACCTTTGCTGGTAAAGGGATGGAAATGGAGAAAACCATGGTGAGTGAAATTAGCCAAACACAGAAATTCAAGAGTCAAATGTTTTCTTTCATGTGTGAAAGCTAGAGTAAAACAAAAGAAAGGGTGAGGGGTTGGAGCAGTGGCTCAGCAGTTGAAGCTCTTGCTTGGCATGCTTGAGGACCTGGGTTCAAACTCCAGGATCACATACACAAGTAAGTGTCAGAGAACCAAAGGCCAGATGAATAAATAAAATATTGATTCTCTCTCTCTCTCTCTTTAAAAAAAAAAGAAAAGAAATGATGACAGAAAGTCAAGTGTATATAATAGATCCATTTGATTTTTTTTAATAACAATTGGCCCAAGATTTATGCAGATGAATGTAACAGGCCAATCAGAACATTCCCTAGAATTCTACAAAAATGATAAGAAAAATCAGTGTACACATTCACTGACCCCCAATCTCTTCATTCTCTTTTCTTGTTATGTTTATATCATCATCTTGCACTACGTATTTTTAAATTAATTTTATTTATTGTCTTTCTCACCCCCATAACAGATAAACTCCATTGAGGAAGTGGTTTTATGTCTAATTATGTTCAATGTTCTACCTGGTATGTGGCATATAGTAGGTACCTAATAAATTTTTGTTGTTGAGTCTCGCCTAGATCCAGAAATATACAGTGGACATGCTTCTCAATTTACTTCAAAATAGAACCTGTCCTATTGTCCTATGCCAAAATAGAATGTCCACAAGGCATTTGGAGATAGTAGTTTCATGTGGAATATACTTTGCAAAACACTGTGCTTGTAAAGGTCTAAATAAAATATGTACTTGTACATGATTATTTTTAAACAAAGAGAGTAAGACCCACAGAGGTTAAGTAATTGGCCCAGAAGTCCCTGCTACACTTGAAATATTTGTGTTTGAAATGTTAAGGTTTGAATATGAGGTATCCCCCAAAGCTCATTGTGAGAAAATCAATGCAGTAATGTTCAAGGGAGAAATGGCTGGATAGAGAAAGTTGTAACCTGATCAGTAGATTAATCCAGTGATAGATTAACAGGGTGGTAACTGAGTGCATGGGCTGTGGCTAGCTGAAGTGGGTCACTCAGTGGGGGGTTGATTTTGCGATTTATATTTTGTCTCTGGTGAACAGGGTTCTCTTTCTCCACTTGTTTGTTGCCGTGTCCCGAGCCGCTTTCCTTCACCATGCCCTTCCACCATGATGGTCTGCCTCACCATAGGTCCAGAGATATAGAGTCAGCACATCATGGACTGAATCTCTGAATTATTCATGTCAGGGCTTTTGGTCACAGTGACCATAACCAAATAAAACATGAACCCTCGTCTCTTCCACATCTATGTCACCACATAGACAATGCCTACTACATGCCAGGTCACTGATGGAGTCTCCCTTGGCACACTGTCTCATAGAAAGACCAATGTTATCAGAGGATTTGGAATGGAATCTCTCTTCTGTGTACAAAGGAGAAGATGTAACTTATCCAAGTTTGCACAGCCATATGCCAAAGTTTCATTGAAACTCTTCCCCAGTTTGTATTTCTAACAAAGAAATAACCGTCTCCCACCTCCATGCTACTTCTTCACCTTTGAACAGGTCCAAATTTTCCTCAAGGGTGTAAAGGATATGTATGTAGTAATACCAAGGCATGCTCTGAAACTCTATAAACCAGGGATCATAGTTTGTACTATCAGCATCCATTTAAACAGTATTTATTGAATGCTCACTAGGTGTAATGACTAGGCGCAAGCGTTACAGACGGACTTTGTGTCCTCCATGTGAAATTTGAAGACCAATCAAGGAGTTGAAGAACAATGAAACACATGACATAAACACAAAATGGGCTTTGATGCTTGTGACAAATATCATCAGAAGAAAAAACATACATAAGAACATTTCTGGGGAGCTCTTCTGGAATAGAAGTTCATCATAAAATTGGTAGCTGCAGGAGTGTGATACTCTAAAGAGGAAGAGAAACTCCATTCATGCTAATCTAGCCTGTGGCCTTTCAGAAACAACCAGTGAAACGACCAGAGTTAAAGTCTTTCTTTTTTTTTCATTGAATAACTTGGCAGCTTTAAGAAGCCAAGAACCCATTCTTCCCACTGAACAGATTTCATGCTGAACTGGACCTCAGATTCGACGGAAAGTGCTGTCTTGGGTTTGGATGCCAAGTGCTTACGCATGTAATAGCACTACTCTTCATTATTCATTATTTATCAGCTTGGGGAAATTGGAGCAGAGAGAGCAAGACCCCTTAGTTTAATGTGAGGCCTTTATCTTTCAGATTTTTGAGCACAAACATGTCAGGGAAAGCAGTTAATTTGTTGTCAGTGAGCACACACATCATTGGCTAGCCAGCTCACAGCCCAAATTGTGCAGGACTTCAGAAATGAAGTTCTGTGAAAATTCACCCAGGTTCGAAAGGCAGTTGCTGTTGGCAGGGAATTGAGCTATAGATCCATGGGGTAGAGATGTGGGTGGGGTTTAAGACAAATATTTGTCCTCTGAATTTTTCTAGTTCTTTCTTAGTAAACAGATTTTCTCAACCTTGGATGTACATTGGTGTCATCCAGAGAGCTAAAAGAATAAACTGATGCCTGATTCACACCCATAGAAAGTTTGATTCATGTGTCTGGTGAAAGATTTGGGGCTTTTCAAAGCAAGCCACGTAATGCTAAGTTACCTTTAGTGCCAAGATCTGCCTCTGTGGAAAAAGACAAAACAGTGATGACTCACTTAGATGGGGGGTAAAGGTCGACTATTCTAGGTCAGTGGGTTAGCCCTGCCTTCCCAACCTTTACAAAAGATGAAATCAGTCACTGATAGGCTGATCTTATTTAATCCGGTGGTGTCATGCTATCATTTTGATCACTTTGGACAACTAGTCTGTTGACCAATATTGAAATCACAGAAATAATAAAATTCCCTATTATTTATATCACTGATGGGTTTCTGACTTGTCCCCCCTGAGGGTACAGGATGGCTAAACCAGATTAAGAAGGTGTGAATGTGGCCATGGTGTCTATCAGAGTAGGGGGCAGCATGGCCAGAGGAGATAATAGCCTTGGGGGACATCAAAAGAACTCAAGGGCATTGGTCTAGGTTGAATGTGAAGAAGGATTAGTTCACAAAACTTTTTTATCAGAAATTTGTTTTTTTTCAAATATGTCTCCTATACATTTTTTTTTGGAAAACTCTTTTTTACAACACAGAAGCATTTCCCATGAAAATATTTAATCATAGCCTTTCTGTTTGCCAAATGGAGTTTCTTTTCAGCAAGATAAAACCTCTAATATCATTCTAACTCAAAGCAAAGGATCTGAAATTTGAGAGTGTTCTAGCACAGGTGTGTACACAAGTGAATGACTTCTATCAAGCTTTTCAAATAGTGAAAAGTTAAGATGGAACTCCTGGGTCTGTTCAGAGTCCCAAGGGGACTGAGGCTCCCAAAGAGAGAAAGGAGCCAATAGATATTAATCACTTATAATGGGACAGGCACTTTGCTGAAAGATAGCTATCACCACCCTCAATTCATAGGTCAGGAAATTTGGGCTCTGAGAGATCGAGTGATTGGCTCAGAGTCCCAAGGAAGCAGATGGGGTTGGGATTCAAATTGAGTCCTCTATCTTCGTAGGCTATTTCCCCTACTCCATGTTAACCCTGTGGGAAATTCTGAATTTAGATTTTCATCAGCTGGAGAGACTACTTCTTGGCCCCAAAGGAAGCTACTTTTATTGAGTCTCTGAGATTTCTTCCATCTATCTCCTAGAATGATAGGCTGAGCTAATAGGCCCAATTAGGAAGTTCCTCTGTCTTCAACTCTGGATGCATTAGAGTGCGTTGATCAAGAGGGAGCTTTCACTTCAGGAGCTGGGGTTTAATATGGTTGCATCGCTCACCGGTTGTGCTACTTTACGCAACTGACTATGTTTTCTGAGCCTTTGTCTCTCTCATCTGTAAAGTGAGGCAGTGATCATGGCTATCACACAAGGTGAGGATTAAAGAGATAGCCATGCTAGACACATAACACAGCACATGGTAAATACCTGGAAGTTAACCTCTTACTCTCTGTATCCAATTGGGCCTCTGTTCCCACCTCATCTTCTACTGGAAGGCTCAGAAACCCAACGTCAGCCTTCTCAGTTCTTCCCTGGACTCTAGGACTCAGCAACCCAGCCTGAGCAGTGTGCAACGTCCATTGCTGTTTCAGCTCCTGCCTGCCTTCTGACTCTGTATTGATTTCATCTCCCTGCATTCCCAACCTCCATTCACTTGGAGGTAATGCAATTGCTTATTTCAGAACTAGAGCAAAGAAAACCAATGCCTCCTCTTTGAAGAACAGCTGAAAAACCCTCAATTTTATACCGTGTTAATCAGGCCTGAAATAAGTGACAGAAAACCAATAGGCAGCCTGGAAATCTGCTAGAAAAACACTCCTGCAAGGCTCATTGGTTTCTCATGCATAAGTGAGAATCGAGATTTCTGGAGTGCTTCTGAAGCTGCCGCTTTGATCCATGCTCAAGTTGGAGTGAGGCAGGAGAGAGCAGGGTCTCAGCTCAGACTCCCACTGTCTCCACCTCATTGTTGTAAAGGACAGCTGGCTCACAGTCCAGGTGATGGGAGTCCATGACAGGTCCTCTGGGATGACGTTCCTAGAACCTGTGCCTATACACAACCCATGACCTGAACTGGAACACCCTGCACTGACTGGCATTTCAGCATCATGAGGCCTCAAAGAACGCTATGGTGTGAAATTCTAACTAAGGTATTGAAAGGCCAAGTCAAGGTCACAAACGTCTACTCTTTCAAATTCCACTTGTATGTAACAGTAATATCTGCACTGCCCATTTCATATGTAAAACACATTCCTATATATTATCTCATTAGCAGAAATAACAGTGCTAAGAGGGAGGCACCCTTTGCTTAAATAACTGCCATCAATTTATTTTTATTTCATTTGATTTATAAAATAGGAATAATAATCCCTACTTCACAGGGCTATTGTAAGAATTGAATTCCTGTCCTAATATGCAATAACGATTAAGTAATTTGTGCTGTGGAATCCAAACCCAGGAAGTCAAGCCTCCATGAAACTCTCATTTTCCAATGTAGCCAGACCCAGGTTTGAATCCAGGTTTTCAGAGTTCTCTTTGGCTTAATCAAAGTCCAAAACTCCTGCTGGGATTTCTCAGAAACAATTTGCATGTTACTCCTACCAGCCAGCAGGGACAGGAAAGAAGAGGGGACTCACAGAACACCATGGAAAGATGACATCCTCAGGATCAGTGGGTCTGGGTTTTGAATGATTCCCCTGGCACAAGCTGTGTGACTTTGGCTTGCTTTAATCTAAGCCTCATTTTCCAAATATATAAAGTGTCATAGAAATATTTGCCTGGCAGATATTTTTTGCAAGATTTAAGCAAGATAACATGGTACATGTATGCAAATGAGTATTGGGGAAAATAATGGAAAATGTAAAGTAGACGAGAAATGGAAATGGAAACACGTGACCTGCCCTCAAACAGAGAGAAGAAAGAGAAAACCCAAAATTCTGAAGCTTAGAACTGCCAGGCCAGGTCTTGTAAGCTGCTCACACTGTGACCCAACCCCAACCAACAGTGACAGTAGACATCCCTAGATGACCCAGACCCCACAGCTGCAAGGCAAGACCCACAGTGATCTGATGCCTAGAGGCCAAGTGCCAAGGGAAGAATTTCAAATCTATTCCATTGTCTCGAAGTGGAGGGCAATCTTCACACCTAGTGCAAAAGTTGAAAGAGCTAATCCACGCAGAATGGACCAAACTCAGATCAGTACAAGTCCAGCTTGGATTCATTGAAAGCATATTTTTACTTACTCTCGAATACTATTTTGTACCTAAGATGTCTAATGTCACTACACCTCATATGTTATTATTAAGTATAGTGTGTCAGGAATACAGTGATTGATAGTTTTGTTTCTGAGCATTTTTGAAACGACAGCCTTTCAAACTTAGAAGGTCAAGAGTTATAGGTTTTTTCTCATATATGTAAGCTAGTGGAGCTTCTGAGTTGGGGGAAGAGGAGATCTCATGAAAGTAGGAGGGAGACCAGGAGAGTAGAGGAAGGGGATGAGGGAAGGAAAGGAGAGAACCGGGGAACGAAGCTGACCAGACTACATTATTATATCACATGCATGTACAAAAATATAACAAAAATTGCCACTATTATGTAAATTAAAATAAAAAGAGAAATGAGAGGCCTTGATGTTAACCCTCATTCATCAAGTTGTACACTGAATCAGAGACTCCCAGCCTCAGTGACTGAACTGTAGAGACAGGGGCATCTCCTGAGCATCCTATAAAGAGGATGAACTCAGGTACCTGTCGCTCATGAGGTGCCGGACAGAATTGAGTTTAGGCCTGTAGGGCAGTAGGTATGAGGCTTATGCTTCCAGAATCAAATAACTATGGCCATCTCAAGGAAGAAAGTCAAAGAATTTTCTGTGATACTGTCTAGAACCACAGTTCTTCTATGATAATTAACCAAATCTTCTCTGGCTAAATTAGGAACTGGAGGATGGACCAGTGGTTCCTGAAACAGTTTGTCCAAGTTCAGTGCCACATTTTCCACAAATGGGCATGCAGAGGTTACAATCCCTGGAGCTATGAGACTTCTTTTTGCTTACAGGGTCCCACATGGAAGGAAGTCACCTGGACCACAGGAAATCCTTTAGCAGCTTCACAGAGTTCAAGGCTCCTAGGAGCTCACCAGAGGGCCAGGGCTTTGTGAGGATCTGTTGAGCCCTTGAAGAGTCTTAACACGCATCTGTCTCTGGGTTAAGCATATTTAATTGGCCCTCTTTGACTTCTAGAGAGATAGGAATCAGTCCTCTCTGTCTACTTTTGCTTGAGATTCAAAGAAACTCCTGCCTATTTCATGCTATCATAGATGCTGAAAGAGACTAGTTTAACCTTCCTTTATGGAAAATAGCATTTTCCCAAAACTTCACAGTTTGCTAAGCAATTGCCATATATAATATCTCATTTGATTCTGATATAGATCCAAAGTGGCAAATATTATCAGGCAAGAAGGCGAGGTGAGAGTTGGGGTATTGGAAACAGAGATGAGTTTCAATCTCTTGCCTCAGTTTCCATATCACTACCCTAGGCAATGGGATGTGACAGAGAATTAATTAGCTCACATAATTTCTTTCTGCGTGGAGCATAAAGTCTAGTGAAGGCATACAATCCATAAATAAATAAGCAAATGCATGCACATATAATGATAAATTGGCAAAGTAGTACTATGATAAGCAGATTGCTGTGGCTGAGGTTAAAGGAAATAGCAATCTTTTCTGTTGAGGAGTCTCAGCGTGAGAGGCAAAGGGAAATTAAAACTGAGACTTGCGGAAGAAAACAGACCCTGTCACTTAAAGCACTGGAATGTGGAAGCCAGCCATTGCCTGAAGGTTGACGTTCCTCTGGGGGATGTATAGGGCCATCCCCAGCCCCTCCCCTGACCTGTAGGTCTGCTCAATAATTGGGGATTTGAATCTGGAGTTTGCTTTACATCTGATCAGACTGAATCTCAGAATTGACTGAGAGAATTATCAAGGCGTAATAACTCAAAGAGCCGGTGGAGAAAGGTTCCATCCTAATCCTTCTGAAATCAGAACTCACCCTGTTGCCACCACCTTCAGTTTCCTGGGAAAATGTCACATGGATTGACCAAGGCATAGGTGCAGAGCAGCTGCAGGAGGTTGCGGGTCCCACATAAGTTATCCTGACTCCAGCCTGAAATTGTCCCAAGTGCTCAGTCTCAGGGATTGCCACTCTTTGAGGCAGAATATGCTCCTGGAACAGATCCTTCCCCCTTCTCCCTTTTGAAAATGAAGGCTTCCTCTTATCTCTTCTCTTTGGTTCTTTCAATCTGAATTTCATTTGACTTAGTTGACTGAGTCCAGGTTGCACTGAAGCCCTCTGAGCTGGGTTTCACTGGGGACCCATAATGTGGTGCCCAGAGAATGGAGGTTTTGGAAATGCAGCAGTGGTGGCAGCAGGGACAGCTATGTCGCAGGAGTCTGGGTGCCAATCGTGAAGCTGACTCAACCAGAAAGAAGTTGCTGCTAGAATGAATGATGTGTCTGTGATTTCACGAAGGCACCATAAACTAAACAACACCCAACGGTGTTATGGAGTCCTTTTAAATTTACAGCCTGTTCTCTGGGAAGTGGTTCACCGGGTCAGGATGCAAGGAAGCAGAGAGAGAGAGAGACAGGGAAAAGCGTACGTGTGCGCACGCGCGTGCACACGCATGCCCAAGTGAGAAAGAAAAAAGGACAAAGATAGACATTGAAAGAGACACTAAGAGGCAAAATAGAAAGAGGAGGAAAACAGTTTGGGGAAAAAAGCTGAAAAATTCAGCATTAGAAGAAAAGAATGATTAAGAGGCAGACAGAAAAGTGGAGAGAGAAAGGTAAAAGAAAGGAGGAAGCAAAGAGAGAAAAAAGGAAGAAAAAAGACACACCACAGTAAGAGACAGGAAAACTGAATGAACAGCAAAAGCATGAAGCTGGAGGGTTAAAAATGCAGAGAAGGGTCAGGAAAAAAAAGAGCAGAGAGAAATATAAAGGTCACAAAGGAAAGGAACCCAGAGACAGAGAAGGAGAAGGGAAAGAGGTAGACAACATTGGAGAGAGAATATTAGAAAACACCAGGTACAGTGACTCACACCTGTAATCCCGGTGACTTGGGAGGCTGAGGTAGGAGGATCGCAAGTTCAAAGCCAGCCTCAGCAATTTAGCAAGGGCTTAAACAACCTAGTGAGACCCTGCCTGCATCAAAAAACAAATAAACAAAAAAATGGGTCCTGGGGATGTTGCTCAGTGATTAAGCCCTCAGGGTTAAATCCCCATTGCCAAAAAAATAAAAATAAAACAAATTAAGGCAGAGGAATAGAATTAAGGAAATGCAGGGAGAATAATTAGACAGCAATGGGAAGACAACACGGACTGATCCAGGTCAACCCACAGAGACCTGAGAATCCAAAGCTGACCCATAACAGGTCGTCTGGGTGGAACCTGTGATCAGAGCTGATTCTGGCCTCTGCTGGGCTGGGAATGGCCCCTGGGGCTCTGCAGTAACAGGATTCCTTTAATGAAAAATCTCCAACCCATAAATGGTATCTGCTAAAAGGGTCTCTTTTGCTTTCTTGGAAATGGATGTGGGAGTTACTTGTTATTGCTTTTCTGAGAAACAGGTATATATGTCAAAAAATGGTCCTTTCTGTCCTCTAAAAGCAAACCCCAAACATTTCCTACCTCGGGTGGCGGTTTTTCATTATAACTCTCCATTCTCTGAGTGGCTGTGTTCCGAATGTCTGCAGCAATTCTTTTCCCATTAGATTTTTGGATAACACTTACCACAAGGGAAATACAATTTTTAGGTCTGTGAATTTTTTATGTCCTCATCAAAATATGTCTTTAACGACACCCTAGGAGATGATTTTCAAAAGAACTTTCTAGTGGGTAGACTTTTTAAAATGCCCCTCCTAAACTTTGTGCTGTCTCTAGAGGGGGCAAAGGACACCGATTGCGTCTTTTAGCTCGCGGCCTTTTGTGCTTGTTTAATACTCGGAAAAAATTTTACCATTTTTCAATCTCAAATCCTGTGCTAGGTGCTCCACAGAAAGCGTCCAATTTAATTTTTTCCTGCAGGAGGTATTTTTGTTCACATTTTCCAGATAGGGAGATTTGAGATTCAGAAAGCTTATGCAGCTTGCCTGCTACGTGGGCATTAATGTTGCCATTTCTGGTGTCTGCTCTGGATGTGTGGCATGTTATCTTGTTTCCGAGGTTTTCTCTGGTGCATCTCAAAATAGCCTTTGGGGACGAATATTGAGATACCCACTTCCCAGAAGAGGGATTGAATGCCCAGGAACACGTAGCTAGTCTGTGGAACATCAGAAACTCAAAACTAGAGCAGTGTACTGAATTCCAAGCCTGTTCTCTCCATCACTATAGCCATCATTTCTGGTTGTTCTTACCAGGAATCTTAAGCATTTCTCAATCTCTGACCTCAAGGAAGGCACGGGCTGCATTTTTAGTCAGTACCGTCTCCCTCAAAGGATTGAAGATTCATGAGAGCAGGGACTAGTGTCCCCGGTAAAGGTAACAACGCTTGCCTATTTGGAGAGTCTCAGTAAACAGAGTCTGGAAGAAATGAGTGTGTGAGCACCGCGCCGCATGTCCTGCTCAGCATGTGGCTGATGTCCACTTAGCTGCCATCTTTCAGTGTGACCACACCGCTTTGAAGCTCAGTAACCCTCCATGTGCTGACCTTTGTACCATTTGTTAATGTTCAAGGAAAATGAAGAATTTCAAAGTCCAGTACATTTTCCGTAAAGATGCAAATCAAGTCTCTTTCTGGAACAATGACCAAAGCAAGGGCTCCTATTAAAATCCTCACTACGGACGCTTTCTCGGCTTTCCAGGGGACTTAGAATCAGCGCATTATAGTGACACAGCAGTATCTATGTTCATAGCAGTTCAATTTACTATTGCTAGGCTATGGAAACAACCCAGATGTCCCTCACTGGAAGAATGGATCCAAAAACTGTGGTACATTTATACCATGGAATTTTACACAGCAATTAGAAACAATGATATTGCAGCCTTTGAAGGTAAATGGATGGCTATGGAAGAAATCATGCTGAGTAAAATCAGCTTAACCCAGAGAACTAAGGGTTGATTGTCTCCACTCATCTGTGGAGGTGGGGACTAGACCCTGGACAGTGAGAAAGTTGGTCTATTAGCATGAGTTAAATTCAGATAAAATATAATGTTATACAACCTAATACTTTTTTAGAGATATTGTGGGAAGGGGAAGGGTGGGATAAGGGAGGGTAATTGGGGGAGCACTCCTGGGGGGTAATTGCAATATCCAGAATATATACACATTTTATATTATTTTGTTAAAAACTTGTATGGTTGTTCAAAAATTAAAAAAAAATCCTCACTACGAAAAACTGATAATTTGAAAAAAATAAAATAAAATTGTCCATGCTTCATGATCCTTCTCTTCTGCCCACTCAGACTTTAGCAACAGTTTAAAGTTTCAATTGAAAAAGAGGCTTGGATTAATGTTCACCAATACACAAAGGAGGCAGCCGTACAGTCATTGCTTTGTCATTAGAAAGCTGCTCTGATTACATCCGATTTACACCCCGACCTTGTTCTGACTTTAACCTCCAGGGCAAAATATCTAATTTAATTACATGGGGGATTTTGTAAACTGGCCCCCAGGAACTTTATGGTGAATTTTGGGTTCTTATTAAATAAGAACCTCGAGTCTATAGTTTCCAGGAACAAAGAGATGTGATGAAGTAAACTCTGAGCCATGGGCGCTTTCTCCTTAGTGTCTAATTCTGAGAGCAATTTCTGCTGTAGCTGGATGCCAGATTCTAATTGTTCCCTATTTATAATAAAATACAAGTTCATTTGGGGATAGAGTTATTGATTAATGTTTCCACAGAATGATGGTTCTTGGATATATGCCCTTCCAGATAAGTCTCTATAGACATGGTGCTGCGTTCCCTCCTCCACTGTTTTAACTCCTTGGCTAATGGCAAAGCAACCAACATACTGATCCTGCCAGAATCCTGGGCGCTGTCCTTGACTGAAGCTCTCTCACACCTTTCCCCATGAAGATTTGAGGCTTTTCCATTTTCTACCTAGGTCTCCTTGAAGACATCCCATCCTCTCTCTTCTCACCACTTTGGCCCTACTATGTTTCCAAGGTAAACTGATCTTGTCTCCTAGCTGGTAATGTACACATCAGATCCTCCAACACTAAGTCCAGAAAGAAGAGATTTCTTGAAGCAATGAGAGCACCAGATATCTTCATTATATGTTGAGAAAAATAATAGCTATCACTTATGAAGCATTTTCTCTGTGCCAGTCCCTTTGCTTAGTGCCTTGTGTGTATTACCTCATTTAATCATCAGAAACCTCTGTGGGGAAGGTGCTTGCATTATCTCAGTTGTGCAGATGAGAGAACAACTCCATGGAAAGGTGCTATATATTGCCTAATATTATTGAAGTGTTCTGTGCTAACAGCAAGATTCACCCTGGGGATCATCTGATGCCCTCGACCATGCTCCTATTCTGTCTCACCCAGCACTTGAGTTAGATCAGCCAGCTCTGAAAGGTCAACTCCAAAATGTACTGAACTTATGTACCAATATAAGCAATTTCATTTTTGAGTCTTGATTTCCTCATTTGCAAAATGGGCATTACAATATTTATTTTGGGGATTATTTGCTAGGACTAAATGAATTAGTTAATGATTATAAAATCCATAGTAGTGTTTTATGCCCATAGCTTGCTAACAAGCAAATCTTAAATAATCAGCATTGTTTTGCCTCTCCCCTAAAAACAAAATCCAAGACCAGCCTCCCAAATAGGGAAAAGGCCATTTCGTAAGTATCCATGGATATTACAAGTTGTAAAATCCGCACAGAAAGGTGGTAGGGTGAACACCATTCTCACCAGAGGAAATTGGAATTCAAAAACTACATATTTTGACTCTGCTTTTTCCCCCTCCACAAAATGTGGCCTTTCTACATTAAAAAGAAAAATCAGCAACAAAAGCAGTCTATGAAAAATATCTCTTCCTATCATCTCTCCAATCATCGCATTTATCCTAATACGTTTGCTCAAATTTTCCTACCCACAGCCTACAATGCAAAGTAACCAGCCCTCTTTGTTCTATCGCCGCATCTAGATGTTGGGGCTTCTTATGGGCAATTTGAAGATGGCAAATGATGATGGAATGTTCAATCACACACTGAACTGCCCTCCTGGAGTGAAATACACCACACAATGCTTAACTGTTTCCCTGCTAGACTGTGTTGGGAAACCCATTGTTGCCTTAGGTACAGAACAAAACCAGAAGGCTGGATGCAGGTTAAGCTTCCCTGCTGTCTCCAGGAACCATGGGATCAGTTTACCTTTTGATGAGTTGTTTTGTGCATCAATTAGCAGAGTCACCATAAACTCTTTTATTACAGAGGAATCGGCCAGCTGTTGGAGTGGAAAGAAAGGTGAGTATAATACCTGCTCCCAGCTCACCTGGACCAGGTCCAGCTGTCTCTTTAGAGAACTAGAATAAAGTGTTGAGGGAAAGGGAGAGGGAGACTCAGATATGTACCCTGTTGCTCTGCAGAATCCCTGGTGAGGGAGCATAATTGTGGCCATTCTGAAAGCCACCAGCAGCCAGGAGGCCTTAACCCTCTTAATTCTGACCTTCCTAGCCTTGCATCTGTTCTCCCCAAATTTCCCATCTGTTCACTTGTGAGCTCTTCAATCTGGTACTTGTCCCTGAACAATGACCTTCAGGGATACCCTGGAAGCAGAAAGGGCTATGTTAGCATTTGTCCAATGCATGTGTTCACTTGGGGTTCATTTGTTCTTTCATTAATTCATTTTTATGGGAAATTTCTAATCCCACAGTGTACTGACCTTGTCGGGAAAGGGACCTTATGAGAGAAAAGTCCCTTATTAGAATTTCTAATATTGAAGGTCACCTATGAGTAGCCAAACAACAACAACAACAAAAGATCCAGTGTCCTTTAATAATCTCAAACCTTCTCAGAAATAGTTTATCAAATCAGCAAAAGCAACAATCACCCTTCCCCAACAGACTGGTGGGCCCAGGAAAGAATGGGGAGACAGGACCCCATATGTCACTAATACTTTCCTCAGTACTTAAGACATAGTAATGAACCTATCAGTGCCTATCCTCCAGCAGCTTGCAGTCCACTACATGCTACTAAATGAACAGGCTGTGCACGGAGATGTCTATAGGAAGAGACTAGATCCTCAGAGACACTCAACACACATCGTATACTATGTCTTCCATATGAAATCAGCTTGGGAACACAGATGGGATGGAGAGTAGAGGAGGTAGCAGGATCTAAGGGATAAGTGACGGGTATCAGCAGATCCAGCATGAAGGAACTTTATGGGGACTAAGCATGGGTGCATCTTTCCAGAAAAGTTGACTATTCCCCTGTCATGAGTGTGACAATGTTAGCATAGGGGACACCTTGGAGAGGACAGGGGTGCAAAATCAGGATGAGTGGCACTGTGTTCATGGAAATGCAACAAGGGGACTGTTTGGGAAAGGAAATGGGAAGCTGGATTAAGGATTTGGAGGACAATCATATTTTGAACAGTTCTATATTCTCTGTCAGCAAATTGACCTCTTCTTCAAGTGAATCTGAAAAACAGAGAGGAAAGAAGTCAATTTACCCATTATTTTATTTGGGACTGGATTGGCTTTGAAACTGGAATAAGAAGGATGGAGCATAATCATTGTTATTCAAGCGATTTTATTCTTATTCTGAGATGCTCTCAGGTTATGTCACCATTCGGAAGCTCAGTTCCGGCTCTAGAGCAAGTAGCAAGGTATGGGGTAATCGTGGTTGCACACAAATTTGAATGGGATCCCAGGCAGAAATTGGTCAAAGTGTACAATATCCAGATACCTGGGGTCTTACTAAGAGGCAAAGATTTCTCATGTTGCTATTTGATATAATCAGAACTGTGAAGAAGAGAAACTGAGGCAAATGTCAGTGATGGTGCCATTTTTGAGGAGCGAGGGGAAGGACAAGAGAGGATTAGATGCCCAGTTGCTCTGTGTCTTAGAGAGGTGGAGCCCAAGTCCACAAAACTCTGGTTTGGATGTGGCAATGGCTCTGGTAAGGATTATCTCAGGGGAAGAAGAGAATTGAGGCTTCAAGCCATCATTGTTAGAGGCAGCGGCTGAAAGGACCACACAAGGGCACCAGCAGAGGCAGGAAACATGAGAGGCTGCAGTCCTAGCTTCTTGGAGTTCCATCCTCATAATACCTGGAAGGCCTGAGAAAGACAGTAGATATTTTTATGTAGCCAGGCAGCCATGAATGGGGGAGCAGCAAAGGACAATGAAGGGCCACTGAAAACCACAGGGAGCCTAATCTGACAGGCAGGCACCTGGAAGATGGGGGCTTGGTATGTCAAAACATCCCTTAGCCTTAATTACATTCCCTTAGGAAAGCTATTGTTTCAAGATTGTGTAACACCCTGCCAAGCAGCCTGGACCTTCTCCTATCCCTGAAAGGACATATTCAGTCACCCTGGCAGCCAAAACACCAAGACCCTCACAAAGAAAGCTTGCTGAGGGTTACTCAAGGGATAATAAACAGTTAGGGATGCAGGAAATTGAGACAAAAATAGGAAACAAAATGTCCTTAAACTCCAACTCTGTCAGTAGCACGCCATCCTCTCCCTGCAGTTCCTGTGCTGTCCATCAAGTGTCAAGAGGTAGATCTGGGGAGGACTCTGGAAACTTCCCTGGAACCCCCAATAGACCTGGAGGTGAAGAGGGGAGTGCTGTCTTTTTCCACTCTGAGAGGAACCACCCTCTCCCTTGACAGTGCCCCTTTCTCCCTTTTCCTATCTCTTCTAAACTCATGCCTGCTACTCTGAGTGACAAATCTGGTCTTTATGGCATGTTTGCAAGAACCAGTGAGAAAGGATTGCCATGGCTGCCTCAGTTTCCTGGCAGGCCTTTGCCCTGTAACAGAAACATGGTTTTGATATTGTTCAGACTTGGATTTGATTTCCATCCTTCATTTTGAAGATGGTGGTGGTGATGAAGATAGTGGTGGTGATGGTGACTTTATCACTGGCTACTGTGAGGATAAGTGAAATAATGAATCATAAATCCTTTGAGCATGGTAAGTGATCTGTATATGCCAGATGATAGTACCAACACCTAGAATCTTCTCTGGGTCAGACATATTCTTATCCCTTACATAGCAGCTAATATCTGGTACTTCAGTTTTAAGTTCCAACTTCCTCCAAAATAACCATCACCACAGGGTGATAATAAAAATAGTAATTCGATGTTTATAATTGCTAAATGTCAATCATTGCAAGTGTTTCTTTAAAATATTATCAAATTCTCAAAAGCAGTACTATGAGGAAGGTATGCACTAATATTATTATTTCCACTTTGTAGGTTTGAAAATTAAAGGTACAGAGAGGTACATTGACTTGTCCAAAATCTCACATCCAGCTATTCAGAATATCTGGGGCTTCCTCCAAGAAAATTCTGTTCTTCAGTCTGAGTTATGGGAGGTCCCAAGCAGCAAGCTATAGGACCCAGCTGGGTGCCTCCGTTTTCTTCAGGGGTGGGGAGCCCTGGAGAGGGATGCTGTATAAATCTCACCCTTATAACCAAGAAGCCTCCACTCCCAAGCTCTAACTCCTCATCCATCAGGCTAAGGCCTGGGAGTGTTATTAAAGAAAGCACTGGGGATAATTCCTTCCAGGAAAGAGCTTTTTGCTCTGTGATTCATTAAGGACTCCCCCTCTCACAGCTCTCACAGGGGCCTCTTGCTGAGGTGCCAGCAGCTCATTTTCACAGCAGCGAGAGAACATTTCTTTGTCCTCCAACAACAGGGGTTCTAGTGAAGACTTTTGATTTCCATTTCCCCCTCTAAGAGGAAGGCCCAGAAGCAAAATTCTCATTAAATATTTATTGCCTTCTTCCCGCCCTCTTCTCAATGTATTAGGTCCCAACAAACCTCCTTAATCACAGGGCAATCAAATGCTTAAGGCTGAAAGTGCTGGCTGAGCAGGAGGGGGCCCAGAGACACAGAGGAGTAGGGTGGAAGACCAGGAAGTTTTCTCCGTTGAGGGAGAGGATCACACACTGGCCAAGTGGCCATGAATGTACCTTTGAATTCATGAGATGTCAAATTCTGGAGAATGGAGAAGAAGTGCCCTCCAATATCTGTAGCTCGCCAACACCATGTTAACGCTGCCACCATTTCTTCCTGACCTCTCAAATCCTAGAGTCATGTGCAGTTCCTTTTGTTCCTCTGGTTCTGATTGATTGCATCTTTCAAAGAGTTGTCTGGGATCCAGTCCTTGGCTTTCCCAGGCAGTCCTACCTTAGGTCAGAGGCTTACAAGAGTCTGTCTCTTGGGTACTGGGAACTCAGTAACCTGCTCACACTTTCTACATTGTGACTGTCCCAGAAGCAACCTCCATAACCCACACGAATGTGTTGAAGGCTATTCCTGCTGTTATGGAGTTGATATAGGCATTGTCCCTGCCTTGAACATCCTAGTGTTTGACTTTTGAGATTTACACCATCCTTAGCCTTCTTTGGGAGTGGTAGTTTCTGTATAAGCTACATCTTCGACTCAGGTACTATCTATCTGTTCCTTTAAAATCCAGAGTTACTATGACCTTAGAGATTTGGGAATCAGTTTTCCAGAGGGCATCACTAGGCAAAGTTACTTTAGTGTTAAATAAATCAAATTTGCATGTTCAAATCATCACCTGCAACTCCCCTCAGTGTGTATATGTTTTTAGTCTGTCTCAAACATAACTAGGCAAACAAAGGAAGGCCATAGCCACAGCATTTGCAAGCTATGTCTAGAATTTACAAGCCTGCAGTTTAAGACAACAGCAGGAGACAGTGGAGAATTTTAATCAGGAACAGCAGCAGAGAATATCCCAAAAGGGCTTCTTTAGTGTGGGGGAGCACCAGCAAAAATGCCTAACTCCAGACCAGTCTGATGAATCACAATAAACTAGTTGTGAAGACTGCCCAAGTCGGCCCGTGGAGATTGGGTCATGAGAATCTTGGTGAGATGCTTAGACTGTGATGTTCCAAATGATGCTTTCACTGACTTAGGAGTTCAGGACTGATAAATGGTTATACTCTTTAGTAGCTAAATCTTGTTTCATAGGGTTGTGATAAGAAGTGGTGATATTCTTAAAGCAGTAGTCCAAAAATGGGACAGTTAACTGTACCTGAGACTTCAGAGCCTAGAGGAAATCCTCTTTTTATCAAATTCACAAAGCAGAGAGTGATAAATTATGCTAGTTCCCTCGGAAGATTGACAGACAAAAAGACAAAGCACCTCACTCTGCCCCTCCCCCACTGTGTGCCCTAAAGAATATGGCTGTTATTGTGGAACCCCCTCTTCCACCTCTGGATAAGTGAAAATGTTGTATTAGCTAGAATTCTCCAAATCTTTCGGATTCTACACTTTTATCAGTTTAAGACAGTGTAGACTACTTATGTTGAAAATTGCAGTCAATTTTTCTGTCCTTGGAAGATCTTCCAACATATCATCCAGAGTTATGCAACTAATAAGATTTTCTAGATTATACTGAAATAATGTTCCTAGAGTGAACAGGTCATGGCACCAGGAACTAGAAAGATCCGGAGACTTGTGAGTGGGAAGTCATTCCAAAAGAGCCACACTGAAGGGTATCTGAATCTCTTGAGGCACCTTGAGAATCTGAGTCCATTCATCACGAAGCCAACTGTCTAAAATGCCTCATCTTTCCAAAGACATAAGAAAATGCTTGAATTTCATTAAACAATTTTTACTTCAATATATGGGACACAAAGCATTTATTCTGTATAGGGTTCTGAAAAGCTGAAAGAATTTCTCTTTTTAAGAAAAAATGCTGATTACAAAGGACACATTTTAAAAATTCAGAATGCATTATTTCTAACATTTTAATGTGTGTATTCCTTGAATGTGCAGCACCTCCAATAGTAATCATTTTGTAAACAGTACAGAAATAGCCAAAAAATGTGGGGGTTTTTTTTGTATTGCTGATGATCTTCCTTTGAAATAGAAAAGAAATCAGACATTGAGTAAGAGAATTACGCTGGGAAAGCAGACTGCATCCTGGTTCCATCTCTAAGTTGACTTCAGCCAAGTCAGTATCCCTTTTTAGGCCTAAACATGTAAAACAAAGAAGTTTAAAGGCAGTGTGCCTTAACTTTATTTCCTCCATGAATCTTAGATTTTTAACGACTATGGATGAATGACAGAAATCCCACCTCAAATCACTTTAGGTGAAACACAAATTCATTGGATCAATGAACTAAGAAGTCAAAGTGTGGATGTGCAGAACATAATTCAAGCATAGCTGGTTCTAGGACCAAAGATGATGTCTTTGGAACTCAAGGTCTCCCATCTATCAGTCTTTCCTTAAGTTCTGTTCTAAATCTGGATAGCCAGGTGAGCACCCCAGGTACAGAGCATACATCTAAGAAAAGGTTTCTGTCCCTCAAGGATGAACAAACACTTTGCACATACCTCATTGTCCTGATTTGGGTCATAGGGGTAAAGAAAATATAAAGGATCAATACTCTCAGGCCAATCAGCATCTCCCCTGGAGGAAGAGTCAACTCCTTTCCAGCCAATGGGATGAGTGTGCAGGATGGTTACTTCATTGAGACATTTTCGGATGCTTTATTCCCAGAAAAAAATGTATAATTACGGGTAGGAAAAACAACATTTATCTACAGACATTCCAAAGAATCTTAAGAAAGTCTGTATTTTTCTAGAAAATAAACAAACATACAAATACAAGAACAAAACTTATAAATTCAAAGACTCCATGAAACTAGTGCATGATCTGAGTTACTGTAATAAAATATCTCCTTTAGGAATTGTTCTCAAAGGATGCTTACCTTTTGAACTGACCTGTCTGGAAAAGGCAGATGCTGATTCTCTGTTTGGACCACCAAACAGGTTAGGAGCCCCTCATATGATCCCATCTAACCAAGGTATCATTCAATCTAGATTTTCACATACATCACAATCACTTCTGCATGCAGAAAATACTAGAATTCCAAAGTTAAGAGACAAAAAATCAAGATACGAAGTCAAACAATCTATGTGATATTGTATATGTATAGGATTGTGCTGTACAGAAATTGATGCAGACATTAAAATTTTTATAGAAAGGAATAGAATTAATCTGCTCTTGAAATCAAGTAGTGAGTTTGTGCTTCTTTTTCATTTCTGTTTTCTCATTATTTTGTGGGCATGATTTATAATGAAAAAACTTTCTTATAAAAACTTTATTGAAGTTAACAAATAAATGTTAAACAAATGTACGAATAAATATATAAAAAATGTTTATGGATCCAGCAAGTGCAGGAGTGGTGGTATAAGTGAGATTTGGGGGAACACTGATGGAATTTGCATATGGATTCTTAATTAAATAATAGTATTGCATTAATGTGGAATGCCTTTGTTATATTTGAGAGAGTATATGCCAGAACATACCAATGGGACAACACAAGATACAGAAAACCCTTTACTGAGTTGTTGTTCATTGAGTGAAGGTAAATAGATTATGCCTTTGATGCTCCCAGAACACTAAACATGCATGAAATATAGTGAATTAAATATCCCCTTGTGACACAAGCTAATGACTGGGTTGATGTAGGCATTGTAGAGTTTAACGAAATGAAAGAAATTTGTGATTGTACCTCACAGAGAGACTTTGTCCTTGATGCTCTGATCTCAGAATGGACTTCCTGTGGAATATACCCTTGCAGACATTGCCAGAATATGAGAACAAGAGTTAAAACACTTAACAATTTGTCCAGCAAGTTGCATGTATCCACTGAGGACTTATCACATGGGCCTTCCTCTAAAACACTCAACAGAACAAATTAGAGAGTATAATCAGATAATCCCCATGCACTCAGAAATCTAAATCTCACAGACACTTCCATCCAGGGTGAGTCTCTATCCATCAGAATGTGGGACCTTCAGCGTTGATGCTGGGAATGTCATTTGTTCACCCTCCTTGTAAATCCACCACCCACTGCTTCCACCTTTATGCTCCTGGTATCTTCCTTGCCCCTGCGTATCTCCTGTCTGTCTCACCACAACCTTAGTCCTACAGTCTTCTTGTTATCTGCTTAATAGAGCAGTCTCCCCACACTGTGCTATGTGGCCTCATAGTGTTGCCACTTTGCGGACCACGTCTAATCACCTCAAAACTCTGCTGCACACCCCTGAAAGACTTTACACTACATGCAGAAGAAGATAGGCATCCAAGACACAAACCAAGAAACCCTGTGTGGCCACAACCCTGCTCACCCTATGTCTCCTCTCCCATTCTCTTTCAAGTCATATCCAAGAGTTACAGGGTCTCCTTTTGTCACTTATATGTACCCTGTGATCATTAGTTCTGTATGATAGTAACTTGGCTAAGCCATGGCACTCAAATGTTTGGTCAAATACCAGTTTTGATGTTGCTGCAAAAATAAAAAAATGTAGATGAAGCTAACATTTAAATCAGTAGAGTTATGAATAAAGTAGGTCACCTTTTATATGTGGTGGGCTATATCTAAACAGTTGAAAGGTTTAAGAAAAGACATAAACAAAGCCCACCAGGCAGCTAAGATCACCTGAAAACAGGAATTCTGCCTCCAGACTGCCTTTGGATTTGAATTGTTCTTCACTGGTGGGTTCCAAACCCACCAGCATGCCCTGCAGATTTCAGATTTCCAACCCTTACAATAGTCAGAGCAAATTCTTTAAAATAAATATCTCCTGGAACTGAAGTGGTGGCTCAGTGGTAGAGCACTTACCTGGCATGTGCAAGGACCCAGGTTCAAATCCTACCACTACATAAACAACTAAGTGGAGGAAAAACAAAAAAAAAGAGATGAGAAAATAAATAAAAATTGACTTTCTCTCTCTCGCTCTCTCTCTCTCTCTTGAAAAATTAAAAATAAAAATGAATGCATATCCCTTTCCCACATTCTATTGGTTCTGTTTCTGGAGCATCCATGTTCCAGAAAGAAGTTTTTTCCATGTGATTAGTTATTTCTGACCTCTTTGATTCGCTCAAACTCTATACTACACTGTCAAAACACCATGACCTAGCAAGCAGAGAAATAGTACATGCATTTATGTTCTTACTGATGGAGCTCTATCTCCCTACCAGAAGCCGTTTTGACTCTGATAGGTGCTCCTTAAATATTTACCATACAAATGAATGAACCTTGAGTGATCTGAAATATGATGCTCTTTCTTTATCTTATGGAAGAGGAAACTGAGGTCCATAAGCCTAATAGTGAGCTGTGACCATATCAACTGGATTTACAATTATATCCAATTATTACTTTTGGGTTGTGGATTATTTTTAAAGATACACAGTGCCTTAGATAATCAGTAGTTGTCAATCCTAAATGCCAAGCAATGTGAAAAATATAATTATCCAAGCATATTCAGAACTGCAGTTTTATCTTCATTCTCTGTTACAGTAAGAAAAACATATTAAGTGTTGTCTACAAAGGATAAGAGAAAAGAAGCTGATTAGTAATTTTTTTCCTATGCTAAATACTAGGAATACATATGCACTTAAAATCTGTGTGACTGTCTCCTTGTTTTCGTTTGAAAAATTAATCCAAAAGTCTATTGTCAACTTACCCTTAATGCACACTTACTTATTCATATAGGCATTAAAATGAATAGTTTTAAGATACCTAGTACATGGCCAGCACTGTGCTGGGCAACATGGAAGAAAGGACAGAAATGAACAAGACAAATACTGCCTTCAAGTTGCTTATCATATCTTGAAAGCAACAAAATGTCCATAACGCAATAGCACATTCTAATTAGGACTCCAAATTGCATATACAAGCAGAGGTTCAATTCCTACAAGATCATTCGGAAAGGCATAATGCAAGTGAGATTTTGGAATGAGACTTGGGAGGATGAGGGGTTTTGAAAAAGCATACCTACAGATGAAATCACCATCAATTTTTAGTTCTTTAAAAAGCATTTTTATTGGTGCGTAATGATCATATATGTTAGTGTGATTATATATATTAGTGGGGAAATATATATATATATGTGTGTGTGTGTGTGTGTATGTTATATATGCATACAGATATTTGCATGTAACATAATTTGGTCAATTTCCTTCTCCAGTACCTCCTCTTGACCTATCTCTTCCCTCTCCTCAATCCATCCCTCTATTTTTTCAGTGGTTTCTATTCTCTTTTATGAAATCCAGTTTTTTCTCTCTAGCTTTCATATGTGAGAGAAACCACACTGCTATACAGCCCTCTACTTTTTTTAATTTAAGGAATATTTATTGAATTCTTTTTTTTCAAGATAAGTAATTTTAATAAACATTACAACTTCAGAAAATACTTATTTGTAAGGACAGTAAGCAATAAAGGCACAGAAGCCATGCATATAAATTTGACTTCTTTGGCTATATCTTGTTCTGTTAATTAGAATTTGGAAGCTTATAAATATTTTACACGGAACACAATTTGTTAGAAAGTAATCATTAAAAATCGAAAGCAAAAAAAGTAACTGGATTTCGAGTTGTTAGTCTAACAATAAAAAAAGGAATTATTTCAAATAATGTCAAAATTCAATTTTTTTAATCCCTAGGGTGATATTGGTTTCTTTTTTAATTTTTTTTTCATTTTTACTGGTTCTTTTTAAATACACATAACAGTAGAATATACAATGATGTAATTATAAAAGCATGGGGTACAACTTGTTCTAATTCAGTCCCCAGTATTTCCTCTTCCCCTCTCCTCCTCCCACCCCATGTTCTCTTCCCTCCACTCTACTGATCCTTCTGTTATTTGCTAATAGTTTTTTTTTTAATTTGTGTCTTGTTGCTGTACATGTTGATGTGATTCATTCTTGCATATTCACATATGAACATAGGAAAGTTAGGTCTGATTCACTCTGTGAATTTTCCCTGCCCCATCCTTCCTCCCTGCCTTTCCTTGCCCTTTGACAATTCCTGATTCCTTATTTTGGGTTAGCTTCTACATATCAGAGAAGACATTCTACCTTTGACTTTTTGAGACTTGGTGATTTCACTTAAAATGATAGCCTCAGGTTCCATCCATTTGCCAGCAAATGCCATGAAGTCATTCTTCCTAATGGCTGAGTAATACTCCACTTTTTATATATACCACATATTCTTTATTATTCATCTGTTAAAGGGCACTTTAGCTGGATCCATAGCTCAGTTATTGTGAATTGTGTTACTATAAACATTGACGGCTGTGTCACTGAATATGCTGATTTCAGGTCCTTTGGATGTATACTGAGGAGTGGGATAGTTGGGTCAAATGGGGTATCCATTCCTAGTTTTTTGAGGAATCTCCACACTGCTTTCAAGAGTGGTTGTACCAGTTTTCAGTCCTACCAACAATGTATAAGGGTGCCCTTTCCCCCACATCCTCACCAACGTGTATTGTTCTTTTCGTCTTTGATGATTACCATTATGACTGGAGTGAAATGAAACCTCAGTGTAGTTTTACTTTGAGTTTCTCTTAATTGCTAGAGATGTTGAAAATTTTTTTCATGCATTTGTTGATCATTCATATTTCTTCTTTTGAGAAGTGTCTGTTTAGTTTTTTTGTCTGTTTATTGATTGGGTTATTTGGTCAGATTTTTGTTTTGTTTTGTTTTGGTGTTGTTTTTTGAGTTCTTTTTAAATCCTGGATATTAATGCCCTGAGAAGCAGTGACAAAGGTTTTCTGCCATTTTGTAGGCTCTCCCTAGGAAATGCTATGTTTCCTTTGCTGTAAGGAAGCTTTTCAATTTGATGCCAAGCCATTTACTAATTTTTCCTCTTACTTCTTGTACCGTAGGAGTCTTATTAGGGAAGTCTATTCCCGAGCCAACATGTTGGAGTGTTGGCCCTACATTTTCTTCTAATAGGTGCAGGGTTTCTGCCCCAATGTTTAGATCTTTATTTTACTTTGAGTTGGGTTTTGTGCAGGGTGAGAGATAGAGGTTGAATTTCATTTTACTACATGTGGATTTCCAGTTTTCCCAGCATCATTTGTTGAAGAGACTGTCTTTTCTCCAACTTTTGTTTTGTCTAGTATGAGATAACTGAACTTATGTGGGTTTGTCTCAGCGTCTTCTATTCTGTTCCATTGGTCTTCATGTCTGTTTTGGTGCCAGTACCATGCTGCTTTTGTTACTTGATCTCTGTAATATCATTTGAAGTCTGGTGTTGCGATGCCTCGTGTTTTGCTTTTCTTGCTTTGGTTATTCTGGTTCTCCTCTTTTTCAAAATGAATTTTAAAACTGCATTTTCTAATTTAGTGAAGAAGATCATTGGAATTTTGATGAGTATCGCATGGAATCTGTATAGCACTTTAGGTAACATGGCCGTTTTGTTGATATTAATTCTCATTATCCAGGAACATGGGAGATCTTTCCATTTTCAAATATCTTCTTCAATTTCTTTCTTCAGTGTTCTATGTTTTGCATTGTAGAGGTCCTTCACTTCTTTTGTTAGATTGATTCCCAAGTATTTAATTTTTTGAAGCTATTATGAATGGGATAGATTTCCTAATTTCTTTTTCAGCAAGTTCATCACTGGAATGTAAGAATGCAATTGATTTATGAATGTTGATTTTGTATCCTGATCTTTTGCTGAACATTTATGAGCTCTAGAAATCTTCTGCTGGAAATTTTTATTATATTTTGTTTTTGGTCTTTTACATATAATGTCATTGGCAGATAGGGATAAGTTGAGCTCTTCTTTGCCTATTCATAATTTCCTTCTCTTGCCTAATTGATCTGGCTAGAGTTTCAAAGACTTTAATGAACTGGAGTGGTGAAATCGGGCATCCTCCTCTGTTTTTAGAGGAACCAACCCTCAACATTCTGAGTCTGACTTATTTTGCTTTCACCTGATATTCTCCAAATCCATCCCTTTTCCTGCAAATGATATAATTGTTTTTCTTTATGGCTGAGTAAAACTCCATTGTGTATCTATACCACATCTCTGTATCTTTTCATCTGTTGATGGGCACCTTAGCGGGTTCGAAGCCTTGGCTACTGTGAATTGGGCTGCTATAAACACGGGTATGAATACATCACTGTGGTGTGCTGACCTTGGTTCTTTCAGGTAAATACCAAGAAATGGTATAGCAGAGTTCCATGATGGTTCCATACCTAGTCTTTTGAGGAAACTTCATACTTAGAAAAATCACAATCTCTCAACTTCTAGAAATTTCCAATCTAGTGAGTGAAATGAATTTTAGTTAAAGGTGGGTGTACTCTCTCGGTTGTACAATTATAAGCTGAGGTAAGGACTTTGAAGTTAGGACAGAAGGCAAAGGTATCTGACTTGGTGCCTCCATAAAGATATTGTAAGATGAGAATCAGCAGCAGCAGGGAGAATTATTAAAGGGTAGAAAGGTGGGTGAATTTGGTGGGTGATGATTCAACCTAAATTAAAAGCTGTGCAAAAGGCTCTGTGAGAAAGGGGCAGCAAACAGATTAGCAATTACCTTAGGGATTTTTGTTTTTCTGTAGGCCTTTCTGTGGCACTGAGGTTACCAAAAGTAGGTGTTTTTCCACACAGCAGTGTTTCCCAACTGGCTGCAGATTAAGAGCATGATAAGAGGTGTGCCTTCAGCTTTTTAAAGCTACCAACTTGTGACCCCTCTACTACGATTCTGATTAAATTGATTTCAAGTGTGACCTGAGCATTGTTATATTTCAAAAGCTCCCCCAGAAGCTTCCAATACGCACCTGGGCTTGAGACTATCATTTATCAACAGACTACTAAGGGATCAGTTCCCCCAGTTCTTGAATAGAGTTCAGCTGCTCAGAGTTAGGGGGAAGACCCTCGAAAATGCAGAAGGGGCCAATATGTGTTTAGTTAAACCCACTTGATGAAACCGGCTTTGTACTCCTGTGCTTACAGGGAAACTTTGTTATTACTCTGAATTAACTGTCCAGAAGTTGGCCATCACCACTCTGACCTCATAAGGCAACGGAATCGCTTCCCCCTACCTTTCCCACTGTGCTTCAGTCTCTCTTGCCACCTCTGCTTTTCAATTATCTTCCCTCTGTCTGCCTCCTTTTCTCACCTACTAAGGACAATTGATCCTGTAGCAATTAGAGGCCCTTTTTAGTCTTCCCCATAGCTCTTTCTAGAGCTAATAACAATGTCTACACATTTTAGATGATCAGCAACTGTTGGAAAGGAAAGCTCTTGTTTTTTTCAGTTGTCCCTCTAGGCAGAGCACATGGACAAAGCAAGCTGTGGCACATTGGGAGGTGCAGAGTTAGACAGTGACAGAGCAGAGTTTCAAACTCTTACAGTAGGGACTTTATCGTTCTTTATTTTCTTAAATCCTTAGTCTCCTCATCTGTTAAATGGGGGTGATAAGCTCAACTTTAGGAGCAATTGGAAGATTTTAAAAGGCAAAGTATGTAAAACCCTCTGCACAGGCCTGAGAGTAAGGAGATTAAAAACATACGTGAAGGAGAAATCAATAATATAACAGGCAGCCATTACTAAATCAAGGAGAGGTCACACTGGGGCAAGTACAGATTCCCCTGAATTTTAGCTGGCACTTCCTGAGTCTCCAGCTCCATCTGCAAAACCCCCTCCCCAATACACCCAGGACTGCTGCTCATTCATCTGGCTCCCCTCCTACCCAACCTATAAACACTGGAGTGAAGGGACCTTACCTATCTCATTTCCCACCAGGGCCTGGCCCATCATAAAGGCTCAGTAAACACTTGACAAAATAACATACCTGTAAAATGGTGACAATATTCCCTACTTGATTCTTGGAAAAGGGTTGGGCCTGATGCTTATTGGAAGGTCCTCCAGACCTGAGACAGAGGGTCACTTGAGAGTCACCTCCCCTCCCTGAACCTCTATTTCCCATGTGTACAAAGTGCAATGGAGTTGGATCCTTCTTCTACCCTTTTAATCACGGTGATTCAAGAACTATTCTTCCTATGCCTGACACCATGAATCAGGCCCATAGAAGAGGGGTGAAATATGAATTCTTTCTAGCTCCTTCTACTAAGCCAGAATTTCTTTGAGCTCATCAGTATGTTTATTTGTATATTTACATATCCATTCATTCCGTATTTATTGGGAATCTGAAATGTAATGTTTATTTTACTACATTTTGTAAATACAGAGAAGAATACAACATGGTCCCTGCTCTCCAAAAAGATTGCAATCCATTGAGGGAGACAAAAACAATTTTAATATAATATATGGAGTGTTAAGATACATATATTTGAAAGGTATAGTGATTGCTTTTGAGAGAGGAACTAAAAACATTCTCATTTGAAAAGGGCTGGGGATGCAGCTCAGTAATAGGATAACCCTGGGTTCAATCCCCAGCACCACAAAAATAAAAGCTGATTTTGACAAAAAAAAATTGTCATTTGAATAAGTGGGGTGTTGTGGATTATGGAGATGGTCCTATGTTACACAGGAACATGTTTAACCAATCTTGATAAATAGACATTCTCTAGTTAACAAAAAAACAAAACCAGGAACAAGGAAAAAAAAGGGCTAAGGAAGTAGCAGCATCTTGCTAAGAAAGGGCACAAAGTGTCTGGGACTTGTATTGCAGTTCTTTGTGACTGACAAAGGGGATGAGGTATTGGAGGAACAGAAAATGATAGAGCAATGAGCTGGAGCAGTGGCTCCGTGGTAGAGCGCTTACCTGGCATATGCAGGTCCCAGGTTAGAAGCCTAGCACCACATACGCAATTCAGTGTTGGAGAAACAAAACCAGATGAAAAAATAAATAAAATTGATTGTCTCTTTCCTTTTTTCTCTCTCTGTTTCCAGAAAGAAAGGAAGGAAGGAAAGAAGAAAGAAAGGGTAAGACATGTGCCAAATTTAAAATGGACCCAGACCCCTCCTAACCCCAAGTCGCTGCCTTTGCACAGTCTAAGTCTCATCTAAATTTCAGGATCCCTCTGGAAAGGGACAATTTATACCCCGGGATCTACACCTATGCTCCCACACTGCGCGAGTTTCAGGGCTGATTCTGGTCCATGTCCACTGTCTGATTTGGGTGTAGCCTTCACTGTGGGAGATTTTCCCAGCTCCTTATCACTGCTTCTGCTTTTGCTGTGGCAACGCTGTGGAAGTCTGTGGAAGTCTCCTGTGGGGTGGGTCTCGCCCTGCGATTAGTTATCTCTGCTCCAGTTCTCAGTGTTGTTTCAGTTGGCAGAAAGGACTCTTATCCCAGGAAGAAGAGGATGGGAATGGACCCCAGAGCCAGCCTCCTCCTTTGCTCATCACTGAGACTCTATGAACAAACATTAGCCTGAGTTAAAATGAGGTCTAAGACTAGTGTTTTATTTTTCAGGATCCTGCTGTTGAGGACTCCCGACAAGCTGTCAACCAAAGTGGACGAGAAAGTCCTGAAGGGTAACACCCCATTATGGCTTCAGACTCAGACAAACCAGGGTTCATATCCTGCGTCTGCCCTTTTTTGACTGTATGTCTTTACAAAGTCATTAATTTCTTGTCTTTTAGTCTCCCTATGTGAAATGAGGGCCTAACAGCTGCTCTCTAAGGTTATTTTGGGGATTCCATGGGGCAAGTACTTGAAGTGCCTTGGGGCTTATTTGGTATGTGCTAGATATTTCATATGTGTTAATAATAATATTGTTAGCCTAAAATAAAATATATTAAATTGAGTTGGTATCACATAAACCCAAAACAGATACTGCACCTGATTCCTGCCTTAACTGCTAAAAAAAAGAAAGAAAAGAAAAAAAAAAACCTTTGGACAGGAGATTGTGCCTTCTCTGGTCTTAGTTTCCCTCCATGATGCTTGAGAAGAGTAGATCTAAGGACTTATCTATGAATATTTTTAGTTCTGATGACCTATGCTTTCTGGAATAAGATGTGTGTCCACGTATACACCATCCATCATCTTAAAATACAGTTTTGGTGAACTTTATTAGGTACCTGGAGAATTTCAGAGTTGACAATAATTGCCTTTTCTTGACTTAAAATCTTCAGACATTTTCGTACTACCAAATTTTCTTGCAGTCTGGTAGAATGTATATATACAAGTTTCCTTCCACCAAGTTTCCACTAAGGAAGTCCCTAAGGGAAGGAGAGTGCTCAGTGGTTCTCCATGACTCTTTTCAGCCCTTATCATATAGCATGACCCATAGTGAGTTATATGCACATATTTATTAGCTAAATAAATAAAAGAACTACTGAATGAGACAAAGAATGAATACACATACACCTGTTATAGCTCTTAAAGTTGTATGGGTTCAAAGAGTATGAAGGTAAAAACTCTAGGTCACCATAGAAATCCAGAGACAGAAGTGCATTCCCCTTATGATGTGGGAATCTTTCCACAATATTCTAATAATGCATTCATATTTCAAGGGATGGAAAGTCATTTTTACTGTAGAACCTTCTTTCTGCCTGTCCAAGATGCAGGTTAGAGCTCCAACTTGAACTTCAGAAGCTAACTTGGTGCAACCTAGGCTCTTGAGAGAGGAAGATGAAATAACCATCCATCACATCAGGGGACACCTCTCAGAGGACGGAATAAGGTCAGTCTTCCAAGTCAGCTTCACTTACGCAAAAGAAACCCATGATAGACTGCCTTTAACTTCACTTTTCTGATTTCAGTGCAAATCACATTCTGTGTGTTGTGGGATAGAAGAGCCCAGCATATTCAGTACAACATGGAATAAACCACGTCAATTTTTCCTGACCTTTTTTAATGTTAGAGATTGAGTTAGGCCTCTGTTTTCAGTGATGGATCATCCTGTATGCAGATTCACATTCAAGCTTGTATTCAGATTTGAGATCTGCCAACACAGTCACGTCATTCTCAGATACACCCTGGTCATGTTGATAAATGCGCACTTTCTTAGCTTCCTGTATCCTCCCATTTCCTTATTTGTCTTTGGGTTGGGCATGCTTACACATGGATGACATCATTAATTATTTGAGGAGCTTATCAAGGTAACTGTCAAGGAGAGGTACAGGAATTCTAGTTTGGTTCACTCAAAACTCCTGCCAGTCCTCTTACTAACTTCATCTGTTGTACAGATATTTCCCAGCCTCCATTGGAACAAGGTGACTGGGTAGCATAGTTCTGAACAATTGTAAATGAAATCTGTCACCCTTCCTCATTTCTCCCTCCTGAAATGCATATATTGACATCACTAGTAAATCAAGCCTACGGGATCTGGATCCATGTTGTCATCTGAGGATTTCCAGGATCACTCCTCCTGCCTCTTAGAGGTAGGTCAGTCTGTGTTTCTTGAAGCTTCTTTTTCTCCAGCTACTGAAGTTGTTGACCTGGGGGATCCAACCCCAACTGTTGGGAGAATACCCCAGCCAGGGCTTCTCTCATCTGGTTATTGGTGTAAGAGCCAAATATGCAACATCTCAGAGGAAGATATGTGAGGACTTCAAACTTGGCCAAAGTCAAATGTAAAGAGGAGACAATAGATAATTTAATCCCAATGAAGATAAACACACCAAGGAGGAGAAAGCCTTTTATCCTGAAAGCATGCAGTTTTTCTTTTTACCTATTTATTGATGATCTTCATTTAATAAAACATTATCATACCTTCATTTACATCTTAAGCATGGCTTTTTAAAAATTTTTATTCCATAAACATGGTCTTACAACTAGGAGGGGTTCACCATCAAACAATCAAGAACAAAAGTGTAATGACAGAACAAGCCAATATTGGTGTCAGACCATGGTTTCCCTGCTTTGAGTTCCCCATGGTTCCATATTTCACTTTACTTAAGCCCCAAGTTAATTGGACTTCACCTTGAAGTCAAAGGTTCCCCTCAAATTAGATTCCCCCATACTACCTCCCTCTGATCTCCTTGATGTCCTTCCTATTCCCTTCCTTCCTCCTTCCCCCTTTCTTATGTCCCCCAGGAACCTAGGCAAACTTCCCCATGATTGTGTAAAAATTCATACATGTTGAGGTAATTGTTAGGTTAGCCATCTATTGTACTGTTTCCACTTGTATTCTAGCTTCCACAAATGAGAGAAAACATTCGGCCCTTGAGTCTCTCAGTTTGGGATACTTCACTTAGCAAAATTTTTTCCATCTCCATCCATTTGGCTGCAAATGCCATAATATCATTTTCCCTAATAGCCAAATAGTATTCCATTGTATATATGTACTAAAGTTTTTGGATCCACTCATCAAGTGAGGGGCATCTGGGTTAATTCCATAATTTAGCTATAGTAAATTGAGCTGCTATAAACATTGAAGAAGCTGTATTTCTATAGTAAGCTGATTCTAGCTCTTTGGGGAAGATACCCAGGAGTGGGATATCTGGGTCAAAAGGCAGTTCCAGCCCTAATGTTTTGAGGAGTTGCCACACTGCTTTCCAGAGTGGCTGTACCAGTTTTCAGTCCCACCAGCAATGTAACAGAATTCCTCTTTTCCCACAGCCCCTTCCAGCACCTGTCATTGTTTGTATTCTTCATTTTTGACACTCTGATTGGAGTGAGGTGGAATCTCGATGATAGCCTGTTCAACAAATGGTGTTGGACAAACTAGACAGCCATATGTAGACAACTGAAATTGGGTCCTTACCTTTCACGCTACACAAAAATTTAATCAAAATGGTTCAAAGATCTGGATACTAAACCAGCAACTCTACAGTTGCTTGAAAAAGAATTAGGATCTACATTACATGACATAGGGGTTGTCACAGCCTTCCTTAACAGGACTCCCATGGCGCAAGCAGTAAAATCAAGAATAAATGCATGAGATGCAATTAAACTAAAAAGCTTTTGCACAGCTAAAGATTTAGTCAAGAGTCTCAAGAGAGAACCTACCGAATGGGAGAAAATTTTTGCCTGCTACACCTCGGACAGAGGGCTAATATCCAGAATATACAAAGAACTCAAAAAACTAAATACCCAAATCACAAATAACCCAATTAATAAATGGGCTATGAAACTAAAAAGAAGTTTATCAAGGGAGGAAGTCCAAAAAGCCCATAAATATAGGAGAAAATGTACTACATCATTAGCAATAAGAGAAATGCAAAGCATACAGTTTTTAAAATCACTTCAAAAGACATATTAATTCGAAGAATAGTTCTAGGAGACAGGTCAATTTGAATTTCAATCTTGACTCTAACAATTCTCAGCTGTGTTAGTCTGGGGTTGGCAGCATAACCTTTATAAGCCTCAGTTTCCCCAAATGTTCACTGGGAATCATAGAAAAATCTAATTCCTAATTTTGAAAGAGGGAAAATAAAAACAATACATGTATGGCATTTGACAAAGTACCTGGAGTTGATTAAGTGCTTAATAAATAATATCTATTGTGATTATTAACTAGCAATTGCTAAGCTCTTTTGATTGCAAAGATATTGTTTAATAAGTTTCAATTTTTTATTTACTGAGGAAGGTGAAATTTTATACCCAATATTTAATAATTCAAGATGGCAGTCCAACATGGTTAGATGTGGAAGATTGGTTTATTCATCATAGGTTACTGAAAAAATGTACAGTGGGTAACTGGATTGCAATTATAAGCTTTTTGGGGGAAAATGCCAGGGGTTAGTTTCCCCTTCACTTCAGATCTAGGATTTGCAATTGTGTCCATTTGGCCAGAGGGAGCCATAGGGGCTTAAGTAAAGGGAGAGAGGGGCATATTCCAGAAACCCAGAGGCCAGAGCCCTCATCCTCAGCACCGGTCCTAGGCTCCTAGCTTGGCTGCTTCTCTGAACCATGGAGGCTCTTTGCAATCTGCAGTTAGAGACAGCTAAAGCTTGAAGATTCTGCAGGACCACATCATCACCTTTTCCCTTGTCCCAGATAAACTGACACCCAGAGTAAGATCACGATGAACAGAAGTTATACATCCCATTACTCAGGTGATCATTTTCTACTTCTTATTTCCTGATTACTTTCCCTGCTGCCTACTAAATGCTTAATGAACAATGTGACCAGTATCTGCTATCAAATGAAAATATTATTCCAAAATGAGAGGTGATTAATCCTGAGCCCCAGTCTTCCCAGGAAAGAACCAGAACGGTAGAAGAATATGACTCATACCCTGGAACAAAAGATGCTGGAATTTCCCATGTGACTCCTTTATGCCAGAGGCAAAGTGCTGCTTCTGCACAGGGAGAAAATCTATGGAAATCGTAAATGGGACATAAAAGCCCCAACTCTAAGGCCAGAGATGTCAACCAGACATTCTGAATGCATCTAACATTAGGGAGAGGTATCACAGCAAGAGTGTAGGTTTCAGAGCCACAATGACCACAACTTCAGTGTCTCTTCCAGATAGTATGACCTTGAACATGTTATGTGACTTTCCTGAGCCTTGATTTTCTCAGTTGAGAAAAGAGTGTGTACTTCCCTGCTTTCCAAAATAACTTGTTGCCCATAGAATATGAAACTAGTGTTTGGGGAGTTTTTTTTCTTTTTTTTTTTTAACCAAATGTCATTTCAAGGGGCTACTATGCTAACAGAAAGGGCAGGGATCTGGCTCCAACTGCCTAACCTTCCTGGCCACATCTCCTGGGTGGATCCTGGCTCAGCCTGGAGAGGAAGAGGTGTGTCCAAGGCCTGGTTTCTATCTTTCTGTTCCACTGCTCCTGGAGAAAATTCAGCTCTTATTTTTGGCATTCCTTGGGGTGAGTGTGGAGCGAACTCAGAGGGTGGGGAACCCGGGTTTGTGTAATCACTGGTTGCTGAGGCAATTCATGCACACATTCCATTTTCAGTACTGCTGTTACTTTCAGCTTGTGCACTGCATGAATATGCTTTCTCTTCTGTCTCCTGAGATTTTCTTGTTTCTTCTCAAAACATGGCAAGTGTTTTTATAATTTCTTTATAGCGCATGAGAGAAACAGAGGGATCTGTACCTCCAGCCTTTACATTTTACAGATGACGCAAGCAAGAAACGGAGAGCAGACTTGTCTTCAGATCCAGTAGCAGAGGAAATGATTGGCCTCTGGGTGTCCTGCCCAGGCTTGTTTCCACCATGCCCGGGTGAAGATTTTGGATATCACTGCTCTATTACACTGGCTTCCCGGGAAGGACCCAAGCGCAACAAAGAAAGAACAAGCTAGGGATCTGCAACTGAACTGTAGTTGTGGTTGCAGTTTTCATCAAATTAGCTAAGTTCTTTGTCCAGTGTCTCTGTATGGGGATGATTCAGAGTGAGAGTGGGAAGCCAATAGACTCATGTGGGCCATAAGCCTGAGATCTACCCCATTGGAGAGTCCATGAAGGGTTTTCAAGGACATTATTGTAACTGATTATTCTGACTAAAAGGAGAAGTGTTTTAGAATAGTTGGGCAGAGACCAGCAAGATACTGTGCTAACTCAGGTAAGAGCTGATGGTCTGAACCAGAGCAGCTGGAGAGCACAGAAAGGCCTCAATGAGAACAGAGAGAAAAGGAATGGGCTGATGAGGATATTCAGGGCTGATCGCACTGAAATTTCCCCAAATTCCCTTTTGTGCCTTGAATTAAAATCTTGATGTAATCTTCCATCCTCCCTGCAATATACCTGGATGCCCATATATTCCATTGCTAAGCGTATGGATTTTGATTCCAATCTATTGTGTTAGATATTCTGTATGAGGATGAAGTCAAATAAATAAGATTTCATGATGGGTTCAGTTTGAAAAATAAAAAAGAAAGTGCTTCTGTTTAAAAGATCAGATGATGGTGGGGAGATTTTGAATGGAGGCTTGGTGAAAGGATCTTGAGTTTGGTTTTAGTCATGTTCAGATGTTCAAGGAAAGGTCTCAAGTGGACAGTTAGAAGACCTTATTAGAACCATGTTCTCTTAGCAGGACCTTGAATAGGTTGCTAACTCTTTCTAAACTCAGTTTCTCCATCTATAAAATGCATAAACAAATAACAGCTCTGGAGACTGACATTATACAAAATGACCTCTATAAAAGCATTTAGCATAGAGACCAGAACCCTGTAGCAGCTAAAAAATCCAAGCTGCTGTGTTAGTTTGCTAGAGCTGCCCTAGCAAATCGCCACAGATTTGGTAACTTAACCAAGAGAGAACTTTTCTCACCATGTTGGAGACTAGAACTCTAAGGTCAATGTGTTGACAGGTTTAGTCCCTTCTTAGGTTTCTCTCTTTTGACCATGGATGACTGCCTTTGTCCTCTCTTGTCACACGATCTTTCCTTTGCTTCTGGTATTTCTTCCTGTATATGTTCCCTCCAGTCACATTAGGATTCTCCCAAGTAAATGACTTCATTTCAACTTGATTGCACCTTAAAATACGCTATTCACATACCATCAATCTGAGGCGCTGGGACTTAGGACTTCATCATTTGAAATTTGGGAGTACCAAGTCTGCCCATAACAGCTACTGTTTCACTAATTTATATTTTATTAAATCATAATGATACGAAACTGTGGTTATTTTTGCCTGTTTCCTAGACTATAATCACTTTACAGTGCTTGCACTTCTTTAGCCAGAGAAGTTTGTAAAATGCAGTACCAAACAAGGCAGTCAGAGGAGGAACCAGCCAGGAAGTTGTTCACGCTCTGTGCTTTCCTTCCTGTGTTCCTCTACTTCCCTTTTTACATGAAGCAATAAGGCTAAATGTCTTTCCCATCAGTGGAACTTACTGTGCCAGAGTAAAATTAATCTATGTGCAACACAAGAAGATAGACAATGTGTTCCCAAAACCCACAAATCACCTTGTCCCTTCTTATTTGCTGAGGGTGATGGCTTCAGTTCCCTGAGATGATTGTGCTTGCTTCATGTAATGAAAACGAAATACCTACCTGATGTAGCTAATTTTCAAAGAAAAAGTCAGTCCCATAATTTTCAATGTTTTTTCCTTGTGTCACCAGTGGGTGACTGAATCCCAGGTACTGATAGTTGAGTGAGTGAGGATAGAGTGTAGGGGTGGGCAACGATGGTCAGAATCACCTCTGAATTCACAAAGCCACTGCCCACTGGACACAAGGGCCTTGACCCTAACCTTTCCCTGTAACTCTCTCTGAGGCCTTGAAGAATATTTCCCTTCACAGGAAACCACTAAAAAGTAGAGATCATGTAATATGGGTTCAGAATTACTTTGGAGCTGCACAGTTCTCTGAAATAATCTCCAAATTGGAGATAAAGAGAGGAGAGGTGGCTTTTCTACAATGACATCTAGTTTTAGGTGAGAACACCTGAGCAAGTAGATTTGAGGTGAACAGAAGTGCCTCTATATTTTGAAATTATAATTATTTATTTATGTATTCATGTTTTCATTCATTTGTATATCCATTTAACAAAGAAAGCAGTGATGGGGAATGGGAGGCCCAGGTTGTAGAGAATCAAGACAACCTAGAAAAATGAAAACAAGCAATGAGAATTTCCAGATATCATTTAATACCTTCCCAGCAAACTTTAGAGGTATGTCTTCCTTTAGGCACATAACAAATGAGAAAATTAGGCTCTCCTCCATATGATTGATGATAATGACAGCAATCAATGGCAGAGCACTGAGCCTCTACCCGAGGGCTTACGTGGGTCGTCTCCGTTGCTCCTCATGCTGGCCTTTTCAGGCCATTCTATTAGCAAAGCCCTTCCCGTTCTGCTTAACTAGCTCTGCTTTCTCTTTTTTGGAAAACAGGAAGTCCCTTTTCCTTTTGGGACTTTTCTTCCACCTTCATTCTTAGATTACATGATTTCTGTAGGGCTTACATCATTGCAGCCTCCGGGGGTATAAATATTACCCAGTTATGGCTATAAAGTAAAATATTTATCTGGATTCAAAGTTTTGCTCAGGATTTCTTCTCATAATACAAAGTTTTGCTTACACTATTGGAGAAGAGACTTTCCATCCTCTGTAGATACTAGCCATTTAAGAGCTTAATTTGTATCTTCCATGTAGCATTTTAGCTATCCCATAAAGTCCATCTGGAAATGGAACTGACAAAATGTATGTCAGAACCAAAAGATGAGGGTTTGCATCTAACCATTGCTGCTGACATTTGAAGCTCTTTGACTTCCTACACAGAAGAGCAAATAAATCCCCCTTTCAGTTGTATATAGTTTCTGTTGTGTGACAGTCATTTGCAGCTGAAATATGTAGATACAGAAATAGCAGAGACATAGATTCATTGATTTGCCCAAAGTCACCCTGATACTTAACTAAGAATAAAATAGCAAGAAGTAGAGGTGGGCTGTAATCTAAATTTGATCCAAAAACTAAAGTTTTTTTTTTTTTTATGCAAACTGTATGTGAAGTACATTGCTTTTGCCTCTAAATGTGTATCAGTTTAGGTTAAGTTACTCCAAAACAAATCCCATTGTACAGAACAGAGAATGGTTAGAGGTAAATAAGATGTTTGGTACATGCTCGAGGATGTGCAAACCTACATTATAAGGTATTCCAAATCACCTACACCCTGATATATTGGCATCATGCACAAGTTTGTTCGAGATACTTTTACCTACTAGTACTCACTGAGGCCTGGGAGTTCCTTTGATGGTTCCTAGGAATTTGATTCTAGAAATTTTAGTGTTGAATTTGGACTTCTGGAAAACTCCTCTGGGTCTGTGGGTGAGATACTTGGAAGAGCCAAACTTTGGTTTCCTCATTTTGTGTTATCAGATTCTGAGCATAGACTTAGTATTGTCGGCAGTCTGGTTGTGTACTATCTTACCTCAGGCGGTCAAATTGGTGACAGAAGTAGAGGAAAGGTGAAGTAACTCAAGGAAGTAAATCAAGGCAATAAAAACAATTATTCTGTAGATTACTACTGAGGGAAATTGGGATTCATTATTCCTGGAGCATTCTAGGATATAACATGAAACATGTTATCTGCCTAAACAGCAAGAAACCTGTGTGTTTGTCCACCAAGTCCTGTAAACTATTGGTTCAAGAATATGCCTTTTAGCAGTTAATTCCCCAGCACTTATGCCTTGTTTTTTTAATTTTTGTTTATTTTATTTTTGGTACCAGGGATTGAACCCAGAAGCCCTTAACTACTGAGCCACATCCCCAGTCCTTTTATTTTATATTTTGATCAGGGTCTCATTAAGTTGCTTAGGACCTGGCTAAGTTGTTGAGGTTGGCTTTGAACTTGTGATCCTCCTGCCTCAGTCTCCCCAGTTGCTGGGATTAGCGGCATGCACCACTACACCTGGCACTTCTGGCTTACTGAACAGACTATAGCGGCTAAAGAAAACCATAGTACAAAGAGTTTCATGTGTTCATGGTTGGAAATAATTTAAACAGAGATGCTCAATGTTGAAGGGATATAGGCAGGATATGAACGGTATCAAGTAAAGTTCAAGTTCAGTGATGGCAATTGCCTTATGCCTTGTTAGGTTTGCTGAATTATGTTGAGCACAGGGAAGTTTGGAAAAAATATAAAAGAGCGTGAAAGATAAGAACAAAGGAATGGGAACACAAACATACATAGCCTGGTGTGACTATGTATGAAGTTGGCCAGGGGCGGCAATTGAAAACAATGTTGCTAAGTGTCCCAAACCAGGACACTGAATAAAGTTCAGACCACAGCTTGGTTTGCCCTAAGGCATTTCAACCTTAAAAACACTATCATTCTCCACACTGACTTGGAGAAATTTCGACTTTACCAATAACCAAAGTAAAATCTCTCCCAAATTTTCCCATAACTTAACTTAATTAAAACTATATCATGCTTCAATGTAATCTTATTTTGCAGATTGTAGGAATTCTGAAGATAGCAATCCTGAACAAATTTACCTGTGTTCCTATAATCTACCACAATGTCTTGTATGTGCATAGTATATTAAAAGCATCTGAGAAAAAAAAATAATAAAATAAATTGAATAGGTGATTCAAAGTACCCAGGAAACTACCCATGCATTCTGTCATGCTGAGAAACTCTTTAACCCATCAGAAACATCTCTGTCCACCCTGGGAAAATGAGGGAGAAAAGCCTCACAGAAAAGATCCCAAGCTGTACGTCTCACAACATGAGCAATCACAATCAGACTGCCCTATAGCAGGAATTAAGAATGAAGTGGGAGAGGGGAGGAAGGATGGCAGGGGAAAAGGGAGTGTTGGTGGGGGAGGGACAAGGAAATTTTGCACCCTTAGGAAACTAAATAAACCTGACACAATCAATTTCGAAGGGTGATCAGGAGAAGCAAGGGATCAGGAGTCATGAGGAGGGAGCGGGTAGCTTCATCGGGGGAGTGAGATTGGCTAAATTGTATTGTTATATTGTATGCATGTATAAATATGTAACAGCAATTCCCATCTTTATGAACAACTGTAATACACTAATTTAAAAAAAGAGTGATGTGGAATTTCTGTAGTGATATGACGTCCTAAAATGTGGAAGAACTTTGAGGTGGTGATACTGGCAGAAATACAAAGACCATGAAATGCAGTTTCTAACCATCTTTATTATTGGGAATAGTCATTGTCTCAAATTCTACTGTGTTATTAACAAAACCAGTGCAGCTGTGTTATTATTAGTGTTTTTTCACATATCCTTTTCCCCCTATAACCTTTTAATCTAAGTAGATCTTTATATTTAAAGGGCACCACCCATGTAGCTGGGTCCTGTATTTTACCTAGTCTGAAAAATCTTCGCCTTAAAACTGGTGTTATGTGCATTTACATTTAGCAAAATTATTCACAAAACTTAATTTGATTTTATCATCACACATTTTGTTTCAGATGCATTCCAGTTGTGTTCTTCTTCTCTATTTCTGCCTCCACAGGGTTGATCAAATTTTTTATCATTTTTCATGCTCCATTGTTTCTTAGCTGTTTTTTGTTTTTTTGGTTTTTTGGTAATTGCTCTAGAAACAAGGAATTTTTAGTGATCCACATCTATACTTAAAATTATATGATTTCATATAAAATGTAAGAAACTTAAAACAGTAAATTTTATCATCACCTCATCTTCTGTGCTATTTGGATGCATTACAAATATGCATGCATTACAAATCTCTCAAAATTTCCATGTTTTCCATTGTCCTTCAAATAATTTAAAGAAAGAAATAAAGTATAATATTTATTATTTACCCACATTTATACCAATTCCATTGTTTGTCACTTTTTTAACTTTGGAATTCTAGCTGATGGGATTTCTATTCATCCTGAAGAAATTTATTGATCAAATTTTGTGGTGCAGGAGTACTCGTGACAAATATGCTCAGCTCTTTAATTTGTTTGTCAAATCCTCATTTCTGAAGTGTATTTTACTATACATAGAAGCATATGTTAGCAGTTTGTTGTGTAATATTTTAAAGACCCTGATAATTATTTCCTGCTTTCCGTTCTTTCTGATGAGAAGTTAGCTGTCATTTCTAACATGGATCTCCTTTATATACTAATTTTTTCCAGACATTTTAAGATGCTCCTCTTTACCTTTGGACTTCATGAGGTAAACTGTGACGTTCCTATGATTTCATTTATGATTTATTGCATATCCTATTTCAATTCACTGAATTTTCTGGCTACGTGTCACTTTTCACAAACTTTTGAAGAAATTGGGCCAGCATTTATTCAAATAATTTTTCTGTCTCTTTATCTCCCAGCTCCTTGTATTTCAATTACACGTATGTTAAACCAATTGATACTGTGCCAGAATTCACTGGAGCTCTGTTTTGTTTATATAAAGTATGTTTGGAGCTATAACCTACATACTAAAGAATTCACTAACCTGAATTGGATAATTCAGTAGTTTTCAGTCTGTTTAGATTTCTGACCCTAAAGCCCTTATCTAGTTTTAGAACTTTTTCATAAACCCTAAAATAAATGCTGTATCCTTTAGCAGCCATTTCCTATCCATCCCACCCTTCTTTTTCATTAATCTACTTCTATGTCTCACTGTATAATCTATCCTTAAAGATTTATATGATGTCATTATAAATTTCTTTCTTCTAGACATTTCATATAAATGAGGTCATATATATGTGGTATTTTGTGACTGACTTCTTTCACTTAGAATGGCTTTCAAGTTTCAATTACATCATTCCTTTTTAAAATCATTAAACACTATTCCATTGTTTGGAAATATTGCATTTTGATTTCCCATTCATCAATTGAAGGATATTTAAGTTGTTTCCACTTTTTATCTATTATTAATAATGTTTATATTATTCATGTGAAAGTTTTTGTCTTTTCACTTGAAAAATGTTTTCATTTCTCTTTCTGCGGCATATAGTAATTCCGGGTTTAAAATTTAAGGAGCTGCCAAGCTATTTTTCAAAGTGGGTGCACTGTTTTATATTCTTGCCTGCAGTATATGAAAGTTCTCATTTATCCATATCCTCATCAATACTTTCTATTCTTATCTTTTTTACTACATCCTTCCCAGTGAATGGAAAGGAGTATCTTCATTGTAGTTGGATTTGCAACTCCCTAACGGCTAAGGATGTTAGGTGCCTTTTCATGTGTTTATAAGTTATTCAAATATTTACTTTGGATAATTTTTTAATCCACTGCTCATCTTTAAATTTATGTTATCTTTCTATTGTTGCATTGTAGAAGGTTTTATATATTCTAGATATAATTCCTTTATTGGATAAATGATTTGCAAATGTTTTCTCCCATTTGGTGAATTGTCTTTTCCATTTCTTCATAAAGTCCTGGAAGCACAAATATTTGTATTATTTTTATTTTAATTTTTTTAAAGAAAGAGGAACAGTGAGAGAGAGAGACAGAGAGAAGAGAGAATCAATTTTATTTAGTTTTTCATGTGACCTCCGTTGCTCTGACACGTCACTGTGTACATGGTGCTGGGGTTTGAACCTGCATCCTTGCAATGCCAGGCAAGTGCCTTAACTGCCCAGACACCACTCCAGTCCCAATATTTTTATTTTTATATAGTCCAATTAATCTTTTTTCTTTTGTTGCTTTTTTTGGTATAATATCTAAGACTCGATTACTTATCCAAATTTATAAAGATTTATTCCCATTTATTCAATGAAAGAATACTATAATTCTTATGGTTAGGTTCATTGATACATTCTGAATTAATTCTTACATATGGCATGAAGTAGTTATTCAAGTTCATTGTTTTACATGTGGCCATACAGTTGTCCAAACACTGCTTGTTGAAATGAGTGGTCTTTCCCTGTTGAATTGTACTTTTACTTACTTATTTTAAGCAATTTCTAAGGCTCCACTTGCAATTTTTACTGCTCTGCATTGAAGTTTAATCCCTTTATTTTGTGATTTTCTATCTTCTATTAAACCTATAATTTTTTTCATCTAAGATATCATGTTTTGCTTTAAGATCTAGAATTTCTATTTAGTTATTTTCTGGTTCACTTTTCCCGTTTTCTGCTGCTCTCCTGTGCATACATCTTTATGGTCTCTCAAGTCATTGTAAGACACTTCTAATTTCAAAAAGCTGTATCATCTTAGGGCAAATTTTATTTATTATTTATTTTCTTGACAGTCATGCGTCTAGCTTCTTAATATATCTAGTGATTTGTTATTATGTTCCAGACTGGATGTTGCAGATAAAATTTAGGGATCTCAATCACGTTCTCTTTGTTTAATGTCTAAAGGATACTTAGGTTTATTCTAATGGAGAGCTAAACTTTTCATGGATCCTTTGATGTAGCAGGTCTGATTTTATTCTTTATTAGGATGAATATGTTTGGATTTCTCCTTAGTCCTAGGTTATGGATCTTATCATAAGGTGAGAGTGTCAATCCTGACAAATGATGTTCATGGGTCCTCCACTAAAAGTCTGAGCCCCTCTGGTATCTCCATTCTACTAGTTCTAGAATAGTCGTTCTCTACTCTCCCAGTGAGGGCAGCCAGTGATCCATGGCCAAGGAACCCTGTGTACTTCTCTACTTCAGAGATCACACCTCTCTGATATCCTGCAACACAAATTCTAATTCTTTCAGCAGTCCTAACTCTGGTCCATTGTTCCTGTGTTCAGTAAGACTGACCTTTCTGCATGACTTCTGTTTCCAGACCGCAGTTTATTGAATGTCCAAGGAAGCAATCGGGCCTCTCCCAAGGCTCACTTCACACGTCTATCCTCTCTAAAGGATAACAATCCTACTTAATTTACTAATACTCAACAACTTGATTACTTTTTTCCAGTTTTAAGAGGAAGATTCCATCCATTAAGAAAAACTAACAACTATAAGAGTTTTGCCAAATTCTTACAATATTGGAATGCTATCTGAGTGAATATTGTGTGATTATTGCCCAGAAAACAGTTGGATAAAGAATTTCAAAAGGAATTTGAACTTGCACATTGAAGTGACTGAATCCAACAAACTATAAATATATTGAAAAAGGTAAGACATTTCTTATTATACCATAGACTCACCCTATTATCTTGCATAAGTCACTTTATTCACCTAAATCTCAGCTGTTGTTGGGTATTTCATTGTATTGTATAGTGAATATTTTACATGATTGAAAATACTAACATTCACATTGTATTAATTCTAGTAGCAATTTCAATTACAATTCTAAGAGTAACACTAATAACTTTTAATGAACTGAATGATTGCAATTTTCGGTGCCCGTGCTTAACCTTACAAACTAGATCTCTGTTCATTCTCATAAAAAAAAACTCATAAAGAATGATTATACCTCTTTTTATAGATGAAGAAATTGAAGCATATGTTTTTCTTGGTTACACCATTCAGAGTTGGTGGAGCTGGTGTTTAAACCCAGGTCTGTGGGACCCCAAAGCCCATGTTTGTTACTATGCACTTTGCTTTCTGTGACTATCACATGGAATTGTTGGGCACACATTGGGCCAGAGAAGACTCTGTGCCCTTCCTGGTGTGAACCCATGCACAATTTTCCCCACCTTTGTTGTTGACACTTTTCTTTTCAACTGTGCAACACACCTCAAAATGAAAGTTATACACGTGAGTCTTGCTGATGAATCAAACCATCATGATGGCTTTTGGTCCATGATTTCTTTCTCTAAAAATGTCTAATTTAAACATTTCTCATAGGACCTGTAGGTTAATTTTCCAGAGGGGGTAAAAAAGTGAGTTAAAACCTATTAGTCTTATTTTTCCCTGCCTCAGAAATTACAGACTGGGATGTTTCTATGAGGCAATATTAATAATGCATTTATCATTTCAAGCCCTTAACCTCTGAAGTTCTTCAAACAGAATTAAAAGAATCCTGAACTACTAACTAATTGCATTATGTGGCTGAATAGAGGGAGAAGGCACCTCCAAAATGACACTAATCTGTTTATTCTCCTCAAAACCACACCATGCAGTGCGGGGGGACACTGTCATTACACTCTGCCCCACCGCTTCTTTGGAATTTCTCTCCAATTAAGCACAGGTGCTCTTTCCCCAGCTTGCTCTTCACTACCAGTCAAGTCCTCCCGAGTGCAAGGCCACCCAATAAAGTACACGCATGATTAACTGCCCAGTTTTGCTTTGCAAACACATTGCTTTGTTTTTCGTCTGTGCATTCGCTGGTTTGTCTCTTGTGTGGTGGTTGTTTGGAGTGTGAGGGCGTATCTATGGAGCTTATGCTTCTATGTACATCATTTTGACAGTGACTTCTTGGCCCAGCCTGGCCTGATCTAGTTTCAGGGCTAGAAGACTTTTTTTCACCTTGGGGTCCTTTCCATCCACTTTTTGGACCAAGGCTAAGTATAGCCTCGGGGACTAATGGTCACCTTCCAATGGAGCCTGGAATTAGCATAGCCACCTTAGAGTGTATATTCAGCACTCTTTCACAGGTAACTGGCCTTTGTTTTGTTTTTTGGTTTTTTTTTTTTTTTCTGGATCATTATGTCACCCTACAATCATGATCTCATCTCTCCTCACACATAGGTCTGCTTGGTTCACACTCAGCTCTTAAGCAGATACCAAGCTATAAGTCTTAGGGAATGAAGATCATCTTATCTATCCATCTCACATTCTGGCTAATTGTAGGCCCTCTGTTTTATTTATCAAAAGTTGAATCAATGATTGAGTGAATGACTTTAGGAAAGTCTCCTTTCCCCAATCCTCTACCCACAGATGGCCAGTATACTACCTTAATTTATATATATGCATCACTCTTTCTGGGGTGCCCCACTTAGAGGGTAGGGCTTTTCTCCTCTACCAATATTTCATGTGTTGGTCACCTTCCCATTAACTTAGCTCTGCTCATTGGGTCTGTCTCTTCTCTAAGCTGCCAATGCACTTGATGGCTAAGCCCACAACTGTCATCATAAATTCTGACAAATCCCTTTACGCTATCTAAATATCTGGGTGTACATTGCAAATGTAGTTCATTAGCACAGTGAATGTCTTATTAATAGCTGAAGTGCATTTTCAATTCACAAAGAATCTAAAGAATGTCTATACAAATAAGCTCTTTTATGTTTTCTATGAATTATTTTCTCAGTCCACAGAGCCACCTCAGACAAATATCCTACACTGCTGCCTTCCTCTACAGTGTCGTTATTACTTCCGGTCTTATTTTGTGCCTCTGTCTGTATTCCTCAGGACTCTGATTTATCCATAATGTTTAGATCTTTCAGAAATTTCAAACTAGAGTAGCTATAAGACAAATTCACCTTACTCTTACTGGAGATGGTCTTTTACATGTATTTTCCATTGTTTATATCCTAACAAAACCTCTACAACTTTATCCTTCCTTATCAAAGACTGTTTCCACTCCAGACCTGAGAAATTAAGGATACAGTGCAGGGGATGGGACATCCAATTCTACCTGTGTGGAATTTGCTTTGAAAAGTACTCCTAGTGTTCTCTGTAAGTTTTTCTTTCCTTTTCCCCGGATAGTTGAGAGTAAACACTTGGCAGTTTGGTAGAATGCAGAGATCTTCTTATTTCATGAAATAGATCAATTACAGTTAGACAACTCATCTAAGCTCCCATAAGAATTGTGAATCTTCAGAATATTCAGACTTCTCTTTTTGTGTGTGATTTTTCTTTCCTCTCATAGGCAACTGCTGGTCTGGGGCAAATGTGGAGTCCAGTGTCATCATGCTGACTCAAAATTCACACACACACACAGACACACACACACACAGATGCGCGCACACACACACACACGCACACACACATCTTATCCTTTTTAAGGTTCTGAAGGAGTATTTTTTCTGATCACAGAGTTGAAGTTCTTACCACCTCTGCTAATGCTGATTCTTAAGGGCATGCAAAATTTAAAAAGTGCATGTTGTTCTCTTCCCAGGGATCTTACATCTGAAAATTAGCATTCGTTTATTGAAGGCTCACCTTGCCCTGGTATCATTCCATTCTATTTGACTGCAAAATCATGAAAGCAATATCATTTTCTTCGGAATTCTCTAACAGCTTCTTCATGTTTGTCGTGTCCTTTCACTATTCTAAATGTTCCCTGCAAAAACTCTCTGAGAGTCTTCATTTGAAACATAGAAATACAAATTTTTGAGTAAATTTGTTAACTAGTTCAAAGTGTATGACTAATAAACAACCAATTAAGAACTTAGAATGCAGGATTGCCTGACACCACAGCTGGAATGTTTGACTAAACACCTTAGAAACCAATGTTTGAGTTTTCACATACAGTTGTTTTCATGGTCTACCTTAATTTAATTTTCTCATTTGTTTTGGAAAGAAAATGTAGAAACATAGAGGGGAAGGGGGAAAAACAGAGAAAAAGATAGAGTGAGGAAGAGAAAAAGTGAAAGAGAAGTTTCTCAGAGTCTCAACTTCCAAAGCACATTATTATTTTTAGGATAAATTATAGATGCCTGATCAGTGCTCAGTGAGACCACTTCCATTAGAAACCCAAGAGCTGTGATTCCAGGTGATTGGAGGGCATTTTCATTGGCTGCTGTGTTTGAATTGTCCTTCTGTCTTAATCATAAAAGATCTGACCACTGAGTGGTGAAATTCTACTCCTAATACGAGCCAAGTGCTTCTCACATTGGCATATCTTGTGAAACGAATTAGCCATCTAATAGCTCACAGGATGACATGGGGAGAAGTCAAATGTAGCATAGATTTCCCAGGAGGTTTCAAAGTAGATCGAGTAACACTAAAATAAAATTGTCAAACTAGAGAATGATTCTCATCAGAATATTTTTTTTCTCCGCTACAAGTACATGGCTTAGACCAGTTCAAGAATTTTCATAGGCTGTGGAAGACAGAGCTCAGTATGATTTCACAAAGTTCCTGTTACCATTTTGTAAAGTTGTCCCCAATATAAAACCTCATTCAAAGACTGGAAATTCATTTAAGCTTGAGAATTCTCTCCAATTTACATGTATTTTCCTTTTCTTTTAAGACAAAAATTACAATGATAAACTCCTGCATTCCCTGCAATTCTGTGGCATGGAGAATATATAAGCATTCCAGACTTTAAGCATTTAAGAATTCCAGAGCTTGCAAATTTCTCTGTACTCATTCTCTTGACTTTCCATCTGGAGAGAGATTTCCAACCATAATGAAACAAAGAAAGTAGCAATTTTAATAATTATTAGTACAAGCTCCCCTATTCTCTATAAGAGACTCTTACAAAACATTATTAACACAGAGAATATAGAGCATTCAGAATCATATAGATCCAGACTTAAATCCTAGCTGTGTACTCGTTGCAAACCACTTCTTCTTCTTCTTCTTCTTCTTCTTCTTCTTCTTCTTCTTCTTCTTCTTCTTCTTCTTCTTCTTCTTCTTCTTCTTCTTCTTCTTCTTCTTCTTCTTCTTTGTGTGTTTTCAGTGTTCTTATGTCCAAAATAGGGTCACAAATTCTTAGTTTTGTTATTTAAAATATTGCTGAACTTTTAAAGCCAACCTTTACTAAATGTTCACTGTGTGCCAGGCACAATGCTAAGTATTCAACAGGTACTGTTTCATTTAATCTTCATTGCCTCTTTCAGTATATTATAGCATCTTTATCCAGAGCTTTAGCTAAGCTGAGACACAGAGATATTAGAACAGTTATCTAAGGCCACTGTGCTATTACTTGGCAGAGGCAGGATTCATACTGTGTCTTCTTTCTCTAGAACTTTTATTTTAAACTATGATGCAATTAGTTTATCATTATCATTTTACAAATGATGGGGGCAAAGTTTAAAGAACACAGAAGGGATAGAAAAGGTTAATTATCTAATAGTAAATAATAAAAACAAAAGAAAATCATGAATTCTGGGAAGGCTGATGTTAAATGAGAGTCTGACTCTGGGGGTTCCCTGAAACTAGGTTCTTTCTCTTTCCCTCAAATAATTGCAAACCATCTTAACAGACAGGAATCTGGTGTCATTAACTGGGATGTGAAGCTTTTCAATTTTGGAAAGAAGGATTTGCTTCTCCACGTTTCCTAAGACAGTTGTAGCATCTGCTCCAAATGCATATTGAAATCACAAGGAATAAAACCTGAAACACAGCAGCACATATTCCCTTTGCAAAACAAATGCTAGAGGGAAAATCACATAGCAATTTTGCCAAATTTCTCAGCAATTCTCACAAGATTACGCGTGTTGTGTGTGGCTGCGGGTTAGCACTGCCGGTTTCTGTCTGGTAGCTATGTACCAATGGCAGGACCTTCATTCACAGAATTGTGGACATTTGGGGCTGGAGTTGACCTGCAGGTCATGCTGCCCTTTGTGCAACCACACAGGTTGTCCCTCAAGGCTGGTCTTGGAATCCTTTGGTCTAGTTGAGTTTGAAGTGACTGAGTGAAGAGCTTCCTCCAGAGAAGCCATTCCGCACTGTAGATTTACATACAGGGCAATGTTTTAATTCGGTTGAATAATGTGGTGTTTGCTCAGTTACACTCAATAGTTCTAGTTCTCCGCTGGAATGTTCTATAATCCTGCATATTAAAGCCTTCACTTAGAGTTCCAAAACCACCACTGATTTGAGGGTGCAGCTTTTGGAAACTTATTTCTTCTCTTGTCCTCAGTTTGTCTGTCTGCAAAAGAGAAGAACCATAATGATAAAAGGAATAGTATCCTAGGCTCTCTATTTCTTGTCTCTCTCTCATTTGTTTTTTCTTTCGTGTGTGTATGCGTGTGTGTGTGTGCGTGCACGCGCGCATGTGCTCTGTCTCTGCCTGTGCCTCTTTCTTATCTTCTCCAAATAACTATCTGGAAATGGACAATCCCTAATATTGCAATTCTTTGGTGGCTGTAGTGACCTCTTACTACATTGAAAAAGTCAATTGTGTCCATTTCTTCCCAACTTTGTGATCAATGATGTCTCCTAGGTGGCTTGAAATGGTCCATTATGGAAATTTCTGTGCTTTGAAATTAGACCAAAGTGGCAAGGCAGCACTCTGGACCCATCCTGGGAGCCAATTGTCAAATGTTTACCAGCACACCACTACCGGGAGCACATTTTGAATAGGTTATCGGAATAACTAACCTCCAAGTTAAAAAAAAAAAAACATGGGGGGAACAAATTTAAAATACACACAATATCAGGTTACCCAGCATTGGAAGAGATCACCTGTGCAGCACTTGAAAATAAACTCCTATTCAAGAAAATATGTGTATGGACAGGAGAAGTGCCCAGCAGACAGAAGGTTTTGAGCACCATCTGTGTACCAGGAAAATATATTCATGAATAACCTTCACTACAGCTTGGGAAGGTGAGTTCTATCCCCATTTCGCATGTAAGAAAACTGAAGTTTAACCAAATGAAGCAATTTATCCAAACTCAGAGAATAGGAAAGAGGCAGAGGCTTGCTATTCAATAACAATCCAAAAGTACAGTAATGTTTGCATTTTGGCTGCATTCAACAAATATTGAAGGTACAGAATGAAACTAAAAGTCCTTAAGTCCACACAATCTACCTAGCACCATTGAGGTGGGGGTAACTCAGGATGCTATGATTTGGAAAGGACGTTAGATGAGAGCATTCAGGATTTTGTAAATGTATTACATTGCAGGCAAACATAAACTTTAAAAGAAAGAATTTTGGAAGTTTTCCCCATAAAGACATGATTAATGTTTGAGGAGACAGATGGGTTTGAACTGATTTAAACATAGCACAATGCTTATATGTATCAGATAATCACATGGAACCTCATCTATAGGTACCATTTTCTGTTTGTATGTATCCGTTTAAAATAAATTGAGTTTAATTTTAAAAAACTGATTGCAAAAGGAAATTAACTTGAGTGCTTCATCTTTGAAATGCTCAAATCCATACTCTAGACTAGTCCGTTGGTTTTAGCATATTTAAACTACAGTAGTTAATTATTTCTTTCTGCTTTTAAAAATAGTGTTAAGGGGGCTGGAGTGGTGGCTCAGCAGTTATGCCACTTGCCTAGCATGCGCAAGGATGTAAGTTCAAACCCCAGCACCACATACACAATGAAGTGTTGGAGCAATCAAAGCCTCATGAAAAGCTAAATAAGATTGATTCTCTTTCCTCTCTCTCTCTCCCCCACCCCTCTCTTTAAAAAAATAAAATAATAAAAATAATGTTAAGGCAATTTAGGGCAGAGATCTTACTCAAATTCCTTTGTGAACTCTGTAACATTTTTCCCTGCCCTGAGGCAAAAGTCATTGTGACTTGTACATGGACAAGCTTGAATTCAAACTCCAATATGTCGCCTGTAAATCACTTGATTTTTCATCTACCAACCCAAAGAGCCTTCCAGTGATGGGAGAGAAATGAGCACTATTTTAGCTGTAAACTCAGTAATGTCTTCTTCCAAGACGCTCTTTTCTGTAGCAACACCCTCCATACTGGAACATTTCAGCACATCCCAGAATAGGACATTAATGTGCTTCCTACTTTTAGCATTTTGATGCTATCCCCACTGCTAATAGGGAACAGAGGTGCTGGCCACAGTGGCAGACCTTCAGGCAGAACATGGATGGACTCTTCAAAGGCATAGGGAAGGGGGGCCTCTGGAACCCAGCTGCCTCACAGATGGGGCTCGTTAACCATGCCACCCTCCCACATTGAAGGGAGGCCAAGAGAGCCACAGAAAATTAGAGGCTTGTGCTGGAGAGGCCAGATGTTGAGAAAACAGGGACATCCTGTCTCCACTGGCCTGGCTAGTGGTTTTGAGGGTTCTTCGCTGTGGTGGACAGTGTATATTAAGAATTTCTTTTAGGAAAAATTCAGACCAAGTGGTTGCCAAAAAAAATGATAGCATCACTTGGTCCAGCCCCACCTGGGCAGGTAGAGAGGGATCCAGAGAAGCTGAAGGGATCCAGTGCCAGCCTAAGTTCTACTATGGAACCAACTCTTCTTTGACACACATATCGCACATGCTGCCAGGGACAACATTTTTACCTAAGGGCTATTTCAACATTTTATAAATAGGAACCGAAGCAATACTCCAAGATTCAAAAAGGTGAAATGGTTTGGTCAAGGTCTCGTGGTTACAAGTGGCAAATGTGAGACCTGTAACCTTAACTCTGAACTTCTTCCTTCCTTTACAGCAGCGTTTCTTGGTATGGTCCTTGGGCCAGCTTTGTTAGTCATCACCTAGGACTTTGTTCTAATGCAAATCCCCAGTTCTCCCCCCAAATGTTTTTTAGATGCTGAGACCATGCTCCAAGAAGCCCACCAAGTGATTCTGATGAACACTAGAGTTTGGAAACCACAGACTTACATTATGACCCTGTTCTTTGCAGAAGCCACAGGTCTCCAAAGGTTTTCTATTGTCATTCAGTCCCTTTCAATTAAAGTTCTAGTTTTCAGAAACAGAGAAATCACCATTCAGGGGTCTTCTAGGCATTGGGAGATTTGGCTGTCTCCAATGAAAGCAAATCCCAGTGAAATATTTTTGCACATGGTTTATCCTGGCTTCTGGTTCAGTGACTGCAGGTGGTGAGATGCAAAGAAGCAAGAGGGTGGAACATTGCAAAAGGCTCTGAGGCAGGCAGAATCCTGTCTTAGCTTCCTGAGTTCCTGACCTGCTGAGTAAAATTCACAGGATGACTTCTCTGAAGTCACTGTAGAGAACAACCCCACAGACTGGATTTCCATATTTCAAAATATGCATTCTACTGTGATTAGGTGTGAGGTGTCCCATAAAAGCTCATGTGTGAGACAATGCAAGAAGGTTTAGAGATGAAATGATTGGGTTATGAGAACTTTAACCCAATCTGTGAATAACTCTCCTGATAGGGATTAAGTGGGTGGTAACTGTAGGCAGGTCGGGTATTACTGGAAGAATTGGATCACTGGGGCATGCCTTTGGGATATATATGTTATCCCTGGCAAACAAAGTCCTTCTCTCTCTCTCTCTCTCCTTCTTGATGGTCATGCCCATAGCTACTTTCCTCTTCCACACACTTCCACCATGATGATCTGCTTCGCCTCAAGCCCCAAGGAATGGACCCAACTATCTATGGACTTAAATATCTGAAACTGAGAGGACCCCAAAATTTTTTTTCCTCCTTTACCTGTGTTTTTTTTTTCTTTTTTTCTTTTTTTGTTAGGTCTTTGGGACTTTGCAGAAGAAAAGCTGACTAAAACATATTCTTTCCACACAAACATATCAAATAGTTTGGCAGGACATTGATATGTTAAGTAACTTAATGTAACCTTTTTACCATGTATTCATATATTAAAGTACCTCATTCTTCCTCATAAATATCCTCAATTATTGTTTGTCAATTAAAATTAAATTTCTAGAAGAATAAATGAATTATCACAAATCTTTAATCAAAGAAAGACATCTCCCACATGGACAATAATCAATGAACAAATTCTTAACAATGGTATGGCCCATTCCCATTAGTGGGTTGGGCGATGCTTAGGCCAACAATTCCTATTCAGATTGGTAACATGTTTCCTCACAGTTGTTTTAGGCCTTCATTAAAATACCAAATCTAGAACTTGGAAGCTGGCAGTTTCCATAATCAAACATGACATATTTGATGCTAAAAAGATTAAAATCTCTACCAGTGTGTTGCAAAACAGGTACTAAATTAGGACACTATAAATTTGAGTTAACAACCTTTCAGATAGTTCTGGAATGCTAGGTGGATCTGAGTAATGGGCAGTACCAAATCCTATGAGAAAATCAAAGTCGCAGCATGTTTGAACAGGTTGAGATGTAGGGAGAAGATTTAAAGAAGGTACACCATGAAGGTAATAAGATGTTGTGGTGTGGTCTCAAGAGATCCAGTTATATAGCTGAACCCTAGGCACAGCTGTCCTGAGATGATTGTTAAAATAAAGACTGCTGTTTTCATAAGTTGTTCTTTATCTACTAATACAACTCACTGGTTTCATAGAATGAAAATATTGGGCTGGAGGAGTTACACTTTCCCATATCTCCTGGATTTAGTACAAGTTACCTAGAAAAATAAACATACGTGGTAACTCTGGTCAGCTCACAGACTGATAATCATGTTAGTTTTGAGTTCCAAATTTTCAAAAGATGTTGGTAAGCAGAATGAAATCCAGAGAAAGAAATCATACCTCATGTGAAGCAATGGTAGGCCTTGGAGATGTTTTCACTGGGGAGCGAATAGCTTAAGAAAGATAGGGCAACATCTCCTATTTTGATATGTTTTAATCTTAAAGCATCTCTTTCATTAAAAATTGGAAGGTTTTTTTGAAATCAAATGGATGGAGATGGAAAGAATTATGCTCAGTGAAGTATCCCAATCTCAGAGACTCAAGGGCCTAATGGTTTCTCTCATCTGTGGAAGCTAGAATACATGGGGAAGCAATATGTTAGACGGCTAAGCTAACAATAACTTCAAATTGTATGATTCTCAACGCAATAGGGGGAAGGCTCCCTAGGTTACTAGGAGAAATAGGGTGGC
>PVKS010009055.1:0-65591 GCA_004027875.1 Aplodontia rufa | reverse complement strand
CCAGGACCAGAGACCTTAGGGCATTCAATTTCTGAGCATACAGTCAGTCCTCAATTATTTTATCAACTGCATAGTTGCATTTTGGGAATTCTTATTGCATTATGTGAATTTACTATAGCTTGTTCATCTGACCCCATCTGAAGGGCTTTTATATTAGTTCTAATGTTCTGCTAATGTAAGAAATGTTGCAAAGGAAAATTTGTGTGTGTTAAATGTTATTATTATAACAGATTTTTCAATAATTTCATTATTTCATTTGCTCATTATCTATATAAAAGTATATGTTATTTACCTAGGTATTCTAAATTTCTTTTCACATTGTGGTGTATATTTTGCATTCCTAAAAGAACTGTATGAGTTCATTGGATGTTCTATTATAAACAAAATATGTTGTCACACTTTTGGTGTTTTGGGAGTCTGGAGAAATTTTATCTAAAGTTGATTTTCCTTGCATTTGTTTGCTTGCTTATTTATTTATTTATTATGCATCTTTCAGTTTGTGGCCTGAGTTTGTGATTTCTGTAAAATACATTTTTCATCTTCTTTTTTTCAAATCAAGTTATTATATTTTCTCCATCAATTCTTAGGAACTCTTCATACATAAGGACTCTTCCCCTTCAGGTATTGCAGTATCTTTCCACATTTGTCATTGTCTTTTTATTCTGATGATGTTTATTTGCACATGAGTATCTTAAATTTTTATGTAGTTAATATTGTCCATTTTTAATGTCAGTGGATTTTGCTTTATGATTGGCACATTTCTTCTTTTACAGGTAAAAAGTAATTTGTGTTTCTCTTATTTCTTTTTTTCTCTTGCTTTTTTCCAACTTCATCTTTTATCTAAACCTCTAATCTTTTGAAAATTCATTTTAATATATGACATGAGAAAATGGTCAGTTTTTTGTTTTTTCAAATTACCTTGCAACTATGCAAATGCTACTTATTAAAAACATTTCTGTTCTTCTTTTGAGAAATTATCAATTATCAGATAATAAATTACATAGCCTCTTTTATGTCTTAGTTTTCTATTTTATTCTCTTTTTTTCTCATCATGTTAAAACACCACACCATTAGGAATCCTCCTCCTCCCCTTAAGCATCTCATTGGATGAGATACCACTGTTAGAAGCCCAGGAAATAAACCATTAATAAACTTTTCAAAAATAAAACATAAAGATGTGCTTCACCAAAGACCATAATATAAAATAGTACAAATAACCCAGGAATGAAGAAGTTATGTAAAAAGTCAGTGAATTAAATATGTGCAGTAATAATAATTATTTTTTTATTTAGAGAGAGAGAGAAAAAAGAGAATTAACTGTATTTTTTCATCTGTTTTTATTCTTCTTTCACTCAGTTGTGTTTGTTGTGCTGGGAATGCAACCTTGGTCCTCATGCATGCCAGGCTTCACCACTGAGCCATTTCTCCAGCCCAAGTAACAATAATTATTTAATACAGTCAAAATTATTGCTATAAGATAAACTACTGAAACTAAAGATTCTGTTTGTTAAATAATAATTTCACAATACCAACTAGAATAAACTCTTGAGTATTTTGTCTGTATAAATTTGGAAGCACCTGGATGAGAAGGGTGTGAGTAAAGCAATTTAAGTTGAATGTAAGGACAAAAAAATTCCCATCACACAATAAAAAGTACACACACATTTTCTTAGCAGAATTGGAGGTCATAATAAGAATTTAGGTTTGCTCTTTAGAAATCCTTTATTATCAAAATAATGTTAGAAGTTGAGCAAATCTTTTTATACATAATGTTATATATGTATAGAAAAAATATATATGACACATGTCTTTCAGTTGCAATTATAATAACAAAATTGGAAAATAAGTAAGTTTCTCTTTCTTACAATCAAAGGAATATTGATTTTGGATGCCCTGAGTGGGGTAAAAAGGAATAAAAGGGGAATAAACCCTTCATTCTGCATCTTCTAATATGCAAAATAGAAAGATAGACAATAGGTAGGTGGGTGGATGGATGGATGGATGAACAGATAGGTGTGTAGTATAGGGATATACCTTTTTAATACTCACAGAGAGAAAAACAAATGATCATTCCAAGCACAGATGTGTTAATCTATTCAAACTGAAGTATTCCAATTAATTCCCCTAGAAAATGAGGACATTTGAATAGACTTTGTATATAGGACTGGCGTGGAGGCTCAGCAGTTACAGCACTTGCCTGGCATGCACAGGGATGCAGGTATGAACACCAGCATTATGTACAGAAGAATTGGAGCAATGAAAGCCATGTAGAAAACTAAATAAAACTGATTCTCTCTTTCTCTCTCCCTCTCTCACTGTCCCTCTCTCATTAAACACACACACACACACACATACATAGTATAGATTGAGGATCATGGTAGAATCAAGCTAGGCAGCAATTTCCTGGTCTCCATAGGACTCAAAACACAAGCAGTATATCACTACAAAGTGGAGAAGTGGGTATCAAATATACATATATAGTTTGCTTAGCCTGGGACTTGAAAAGACTGCAAGTGGGGCAGACAGTTTGGAAAATAACTTACCTCCAATCCCTGCACAGTGGAAGTGTGAGGGAGGTGCACCAGAAAGAAAAAAGCACTCTCTTGAGTTCATCCATCCAAAGAAATGGTAAAATGCACAAATAAAAGTGGGAAATTTTTTACTTAAGAATACCATAGTCTGTTTGAAGCCAAGTCCTGAGGGGAGGGGCTGGTCGGGCCCTGCAGCCATTTTACAGTGGCTCGCCAGTCACCTCCCTGCATAAATACAATCACAGTCAGAATATTCCTACACCCAACCACCTGCAAAGTGAGTCTGGTGAAATAATCCTGCAGACAACCCTCATGGGAATTGTACTGGGGAGAATTTCTACAGAGATATTTAGAGGTGGTTTGCTGAGCCCCCCCCCCAACAAAGGGACAGAGCTGGCTGAGGCCATTGAGTTCCCAGGAAAGTGTTAAGGGGCACAAAGGCCCACACAGTCAACACTTGGGATGCTCATCCACAGCACAAATCTCCACTCACCCACTGGACATCGTGGCCAACTTTTTCCAACTCAGTATGAATTCACTAGGTCAACACTGCTAACACCTGTGCACTCACTGGACTGAGACAAAGCCCATAGTTCCTCCAGCCAGGAGAAGACTCTTCCAATTACCTATCCCTAACAGAAGAGAAAGGCATGACTAGAGGACTGGGACTGCAACCAGCATCAGAGCATCAAACCAAAGAAAACTGGGGGAACTTCCAGAGGAAAAGAGAGGATACCAACCTTAATAGGCTCAACCACCCACCTAAAGTTCTGCTTTACCTCCATTTACCTTGGTGTAAATTCATCTACATTAGATTCGTATTCTATCTCTTTCTCTCCCTCCCTCTCCCTCTTTCTCCTTTTACCTCAGTACAAATTAACTTACCTTGGCTCTCTCCCTCTCTCATTCTCTCACCCTCTCTGTTTCTGCCTGCCTTCCACTTTACCTCTCCCACTTACCCAATCTTCCTCTCATCTCCCTTCCTCCTTCTAGTACCTATTTAAGGTAATAATAAGGTTACTAAATGAACTACTAACAATTTAAATCTGTTCCAGAATTGTTATTATGGATATTTACCTGAATTCAAGGAATTGAAGAGAAAAATTGCAGCAAACTTTTGTTCACATGAAATTGAATAGAACAGGAGTTGGCTTAGAAGAGACTATAGTAAATAGGTCTCAATAGTTTCTCTTAAAGAGGAACTGACATTGGGATCAGCAGTGGTCACACACTGAATTACAATAGTAGTATCCAGAAATCCACCCAAAACAGAGCACAAGAAAGAAAAGAAGCTCACAAAGTAAGCTCTCAAATGAAAGAAGAAAACAGAACAATACTGAAAAATGGGTAGACATGCCAACAACATAGGGAACAAAGCAGCCCAAACTATCTATAATATCTCAACAACAGATATCAGTGACAGCACAGTGAAAGAAATGTCAGAGACCAAATTAGAAAATTCAGAGTTAAACTGTTCTATGAGCTAAAAGATGCAGTCAGGAAAGACTACAAAAAGGAAATACAGGAAGTGAAGAGCCATTTCAATAAAGAGAAAAAGAGACAGAGATTTTGAAAAACAATCAAACAAAATGTTAGAAATGAAGGAATCAGTAAACCAAATTAGAATTTCAATGGAAATCATCACCAATGGATTAAACCACTTACAATAAAGATTTTCCAGTCTCAAATATAAAGTAAATAATCTTGAAAATAAACTAGACCATAGAGAAAATATGTCAAGAGATCATGAATAGAATATTCAAGAAACATTGAATAAAACTGAGACAAAATTTGAGAGTCATAAGGGTAGAGGAAAGCATAGAGGCAGAAACTAATGGTCTTCCAATCTTTTAAATGAAATAATATCAGAAAAATTTCCAAATCTTAGAATGAAATGGAAGCTCAATTTCAGGAGGCATATAGAACTCCAAATATACAAAATCATGACAGACCCACTACAAGGCACATTATTGTGAAAATGCCTAACATACAGAACAGGGACAGAATCTTAAAAGCTGCAAGAGAGAAGCAATAAATCACATTTATAGGAAAACCAATTTGGATTAAAACTGACTTCTCAACCCAGACTCGAAATCAGGAAGAGCTTGGAATAATACACACCAACTTATGAAAGACAAGGGATGCCAATCAAAAATACTATACCCAGCAAAATTAAGATTCAAATTTGAAGATGAAATAAAAAACTTCCATGATAAACAAAAGCTAAAAAAATTCATAACTAAAAACCCTATACTACAAAAACTATTCAATGAAATATATCATGAAGAAGAAACAAAAAACAAAAATAAAAACCACAGGGAGCCATTACACTAGAACAATCATTAAAAAGAGAATTAACACCAATTCAAATGCTAGAAATAAATCAAAATGAGATAAAAAATCATCTCTCAATAATATCATTGAACGTAAATGATATAATGCTTCAATAAAAGTCATAGGTTGGCAGACTGTATTATAAAACAAGACCCAACAATATGCTGGCTGCAAGAGACACACCTCACAGGCAGCCATCAAAGGCTGAAGGTAAAGGAATGAGAATAAACATATCATACACATACCTCTTGTAAACAAGCTAGTATGGCAATTCATATAAGATAAGGGGGACTCTGAGCTAAAATTAATCAGAAGAGACAAAATGATTCCATACTACTCAAGAGAATCACACAGTATATCATTCAGGATATAACCATCATAAACACATACTCCCCTACAAATGAAGCATCAATATGCATGAAACAAATACTTCTCAAATTCAAGAACCAAACTGACCACAGTACAATTATTCTGAGGGACTTTAACACATGTCTTTCATCACTGGATAGATCTTCTAAACAAAAACTAAGCAAAGATGCTATAGAACTAAATCAAACAATTAATAGTTTGGACCTAACAGATATTTTTACAATACATCATCCATCAACATCTGAATATACATTCTTCTTAGTGACATGGAATGTTCTCTAAAATAGATCATATTCTAGGGCACAAAGCAAATCTCAGCAAGAACAAAACAATAGAGATAATATCCTGCATCCTATCAGATCATAGTGGAATGAAACTAGAAATTAATGATATGATAAATAATAGGAACCACTCTAACAACTGGAGATTAATTAATACACTCTTGAATAGTGACTGGATAACAAAAGAAATCAGTGGAAAAATTAAAAAATAACTGGAGATAAATGAGAATAGTGATACAACATATCAAAATCTATGTGTAGCGTGAAGGCAATTCTAAGAAGAAAGTTCATAGTATTAAGAAAGAATAGACAGATACAATATAAATAACCTAGCACTTCATCTCAAGGCCCTAGAGAAAGAAAAGCAAACCAACACCAAATTCAATAGAAGACAGAAATAATTAAAATCATATCTGAAAACAATGAAATTGAAATCAAGAAAGCAATATAAAAATTAATTTTTAAAAGTTGATTTTTTAAAAGGACAAACAAAATTAATAAAACATTAGCTAAATTAATGAAAAAAAAGAAAATTCTCACATTATTAAAACCCAGTATGTAAAAGGAAACATCACAAAAGACACTTTTAAAATCCAAAGGATCATCAGAAACTAATTTGAAAATCTATACTCCAAAAAGTTAGAAAATCTTGAAGATATGGACAAATTCCTATAGAAATACAAACTACTCAAATTGATCCAGGAGGAAATAGAAACCTTAAACAGATCAATTTCTAGGAATGAAATTGAAGCTGTTGTCAAAAGCCTTCCACCACCACCAACAACAAAAAAAAAAAACCCCAGGATTAGATGGATTCTCAGCCAAGTTCTACAAGAACTTAAAGAAGAACTAATACCAATTCTCCTCAAATTATTCCATGAAATAGAAATGGAAGGAACTTTACCAAACTCTTTCTAAAAAGCCAATATCACCTTGATACCAAAACCTGACAAAGACAAATCAAGGAAAGAAAATTTCAGACCAATATTCTTGTTGAACATAGATGCAAAAATCCTTAATAAAATATTGGCAAACTGCATACAAAAATACATTTAAAAGATAGTACTCCATGACCAAGTAAGATTCATCCCAGGGATGCAAGTGTGGTTCAAAATGTGGAAGCCAAAAAATGTAATGCACCACATAAATAGCCTTATGATGTGAAAGAATCACATGATTATTTCAATAGATGCAGAAAAAGCATTAGACAAGGTATAACACCCATTCATGTTTAATACCCTAGAAAAGATAGGACTAGAAGGAATTTACCTCAAGAAGGTAAAGGCCATTTATGACAAACCTAATGCCAACATTATTCTGAATGGAGAATAATTAAAAGTATTTCCTGTAAAAACAGGAATTAGACAAGGGTGTCCATTTTCGTCATTCCTTTTCAGCATAGTCCTTGAAACTGTGACCAGAGAAGTTAGCAAGAGAAGAAAATTAAAGGGATACAAATAGGCAAAGAAGAGCTCAAACTATCATTGTTTGCTGATGACATGATTATATACTTAGAAGCTCTAAAACAACTTCACAGAGAGTCCTAGAGCTCATATATGAATTCAGCAAGATAGTAGGATACAAAATCAACATTCACAAATCAATTGCATTCATTCATTCCAATGATGAACTTTCTGAGAAAGAAATTAGGAAAACTACTCCATTCACAAAATCTTCAAAACAAAAACTTGGAAATCAATCTAACAAAAGAGGGGAAGGATCTCTACAATGAAAATTATAGAACACTAAAAAAAGAAATGGAAGAAGACCTTAGAAGATGGAAAGATCTCCCATATTATTGGTTAGGGAGAATTAATATTATTGAAATGGCCACATTACTTAAAATGCTGTACAGTTTCAATGCACTACACATCAAAATTTCAATGATGTTCTTCATAGAATTAGAAGAAACAGTAATGAAATTCATTTGGAAGAATAAGAGACCTAAAATATCCAAAGCAATCCTGAGCAAGAAAAGAGAAGCTGGAGGCATTACAATACCAGATTTCAAATTATACCACAGAGCTGCAATAACACAAATAGCATGGTACTGGCACCAAAACAGACATGAAGACCAATGGAATTGAATAGAAGACAATGAGACAAACCCACATAATTAGTTACCTCATCATACTCAATAAAGGATCCAAAAATATAAGTTGGAGAAAAAATAGTCTCTTTAACAAATGGTATGGGAAACCTGGTAATACAAATGTAGTAGAACAAAACTCAATCTCTATCTCTCACACCATACAAAACTCAACTCAAAGTGGATCAAAGACCTAGGAATTAGACCAGAAACCCTGCCCCTATGAGAAGAAAATGTAGGCCTAACACTCCCAACACATAGGCTCAGGAACTGACTCCCTAAACAAGATCCACAAAGCACAAGAAGTGAAAGAGAAAATCAATAAATGGGATGGCATCAAATTGAAAAACTCCCTCACAGCAAAGGAAATAATTAAGAGTATGAGGAAAGAATCTACAGAATGGGAAAAAATCTTTGCCTCCTGTACCTCAGACAGGGCATTAATATCCAGGATACACAAAGAACTTAAAAAAAATCAACACCAAAAAACCAAATAACCCCATTAATAAATGGGCAAAAGAACTAAACAGATGTCTTCCAAATGAAGAAATACAAATGGTCACCAAATTTATGAAAACATGCTCAACATCTCTAGCAATTAGAGATATGCAAATTAAAACTACACTCTTATTTCACCTCACTCCAGGGAGAACAGCAATAATCAAGAATACAAACAACAAATGTTGATGGGACTTGGGGTAAAGGGCACATGTATACTTTGCTAGAGGGACTGCAAACTGGAACAACCACCTTGGAAAGCAGTTTGGAGATTCCTGAAAAAAATAGGAATGGGTCCACCATTTGATTCAGCTATCCCACTCTTGGTATATATCCAATGGACCTAAAATCAGCATACTACAGTGATATAGCCACATCAATATTCATAGCAGCACAATTCACAATAGTTAAACTATGATACCAACCAAGGTGCCCTTCAACTGATGAATAGATTTAAAAAATTGTGGCATATACACATAATGGAGCATAACTCAGCCACAGGAAGAATGACACTATGCCATCTGCAGGCAAATGGATGAAACTGGAGGACATCATACTTGGTGAAATAAGCCAGTCTCAAAAAACCAAAGGTCGAATGTTCTCTTTGATATGTGGAAGCTAACCCAAAATAAGGAAAAGAACAGAGGAATAGTCAAAGGGGAAGGAAATGGGGGAAGGAGTAGTGAAAGAGGGAACGTTAATGGAAGGAATCAGATTTGACTCACTCATGTTCATACATAAACATATCATAGTGATTCTCATCTATATATATATATATATGTATGTGTATATATATATATATATATATATATATCTCAATGAGTCATTAAAAATATATTTACTAAATAACAGAAAGGCCAGTAATGGGAAGAGAACAGAGGGGAATGGTGGGGAGACTACGAAATGAATTAGAATAGGTTATACTGCATGTGTTTATAAAAAAGCTAACATTATCCTATTGTCAAATACATCTCAAAAGAACAAGGGGTGGGAGAAAGGAAATAGAAGAGGAAATACTGGAACTGAGTTAAACCAAGGTAAAAGTCCAAGCTTTTATAAGTATGTCATTCTATATATGATATAATCTATATATGATATAATCATGTATATAAACTGTTATTCATAGTAAAAGAATTATGTACAGTATACTGGTATATATTAGAATAAATATATAGCCCAGAAAGAGAGGTAAGGGGCCAGGGGATGGGAAGAGGGAGATGGGGGAATGGTGGAAGGGACTGTTGGCCAAATTAATATTGCTGTATTGCGTATGAATATGTGACACAAATCCCATCATTTCGTACAACTATAATGCACCAATAAAATAAAGAATAAAGAATACTTCTCAAAAAGAAAACATAAAGTATACAACAAAAAATGTATAAACAAAATTTTTAACATTTTGTGCTAATAGATTGGGTAGGAGAGAGGTTAAATTGGATGTTCAGGACCTGATGATGACTAGGACTGATATAAAAGATCCTAGTATTTGTAATCTTGTTACATTTATGATGTTTCATTCTTGTTAAATTATCACTAATATTAACTCCAAGTTTATAAGTTATGAATATAATCAGATATCACACTTTGTACAAATCCATCATGAAAAACATTGTCATATTATTTTGATGAACTACATCATTAGAAAGTTTAAGAATTTGAACTTTTATGCCCTAGTCAGAGTAACCACTGTTTATCCATTACAAATTAACCCCAGCTAAAAATAAAGTGAGTAGAGAAAATACATTCTGGAGTATTACGATAGTTCTTTTCAAGGGTTAAGAGGACACACTGTCACTATTAGAGTTTTCCTTTTGGAATGGGACCAACTTTTGATCCTATGATGTTTACTTATTTAAATACCTTTCTCAACCTGCAATAGCCTATTTCCATCAGTTTACTGCAAATAAGAGTACAATAGCAATTGAAGAGTAAACAATATTAAAGAACTGCCTTTCAGTTGTAATTATAATTACAACCTGAAACATAAATAGAATTCTTTTGTTTTTTACAGCCAAGTGGATATTTAATTATGGGTATCTTAGGCAAAAAAAAAAACACACAAAACAGAACAAAACAAAAATTTCAATACCTTCTAATATGCCATGGTTTTATGATTATAATCTTGGACATGCTGTCCCTAATAACTACTTAGATTTAAAAACATTTGATGAAATAATTATATAATCAATGTTTGAATACAGTAGTTTATAAAAATTACTTTTAAATATTGCCAAATACCTTCCAGTGCATAATAGACTCTTTGTTGAGAGAAATAATATTCCCTATTAATGCATTCAATTTGATCAAAATGGTTCAAAGACAGTAAACAAGTGTGTCTTTTATTCAGTTATCCTTAGGTAATGAATACAGTGCCTTGATTTTCATGAAATCTATAAGATTATTCTGTTATGAAATCATATGTAACACAGGAGATTATTTAAAAGCATATTTTATTCAGTGATTTAAATCATTTAATAATAATCCACATAAAAGTGGTAGTTTATAAATACTAAGATCCATTTCTACAAACAGGGCTCAGCAATGATTTTCCTGTCGAGAATAAGATATTAGGTATTTAGACTTTGTTGGCCCAGAGGCAAAATAAAAACTATTATGTAGGAAATTGTATAATGAAAAGAAGAAAATTAATTTCTACAAATGCTTAATCGTTTTAAATTCAAAACTGTATTTATATATCTTAAAATATAAAACCATTCTTAGTTCACTAGCTGTATGAAAGGAGCAATGGGTTGGATTTGGCTGTAGCTTTAGAGCAAAGTCAAGAACTCCTTTTGAGACAACCCACTGTTCAAGGGAAATTAAGATTTTGATAGCAAAATATCACAGGGAAAATAATAGCATGTGCAAAGAATAATTACCTTACCTGTTTTTGAGAGCAGGTATGCATTGTACATAAGTCACAAAAATGAATTCATTAATATTAATGAAAAGGAAATTCAAAAAAGGAAAACAAGTCTTATTTAAAAGCAGAAGAATGATAATATTTAATTCCATTATCCTTCAGAAAAAAATGAGAGAAAGCTGGCATACCAGAATAAATTTCTCAAAGTATAATGAAAGGTTACTGACTCTAGTCAAAAAAAAAAAAAAAAAAAGCAAAATGCCTGTAAGAAATCAGCAAAGAAACTATTCTGAATTTCATAAGTGTCATGATTTATTGCTTTAAGAATTTTGGACTGAATTTATAATGAAATAAAACATGTGTAACATACATTATAGGCAATGTATAATATGATGTTCAATTTAATGTCAGTGGTTATTGTGTTAGCTTCAGCAACTCATGTGCCACCTTTATAATATAGGTCTATATTTTACAACAAATTAAACTTCTAAGTGTGTTGGTCAACTTTTCATCACTGTAACCAAAACACCCAAGAAAAGCTACTTTGAGGAAGAAAAGCTTATTTTGGACTCATGGTTTAAGAGGTCCAGTCTGTGATCAGCTGACTCCATTGCTTGGGCCCCAAGATAAGGCAGAACAATAAGGTGGAACGGTGGAACGGTGTATTGGGGGGGGGGGAATGCTCACCTCATGGCAGCCAGGGAGCAGAGAGAAAAGAGGGGGAAGAGACCACAGGGAAGATGCACCCTTCCAGGGCACACCCCCAGTGATCAATCTCCTCTAGTCTTGCCCCTGCCCCTGCCTACAGTTCCCACCATTCAAACTAGGATGGATTGATAAGATTACAGCTCTCATAATCTAATCATTTCAACTACGAATATTCCTGCATTTACCCAGGAGCTTTGAGGAGGTACCCCATATCCAAGCCATAACACCACTGAAAAAAAGTGAAGACAGCCCAAGACTGAATTTATCTGCTCTACTCCCTTCCAAACATTAGAATTAAGATAAATTCTTTATTCACATTTAATGATCTCAGAAAGTATAACAGAGTTTAAGTGAAGCAAACACTAATTCAAATTAGTACACTTGCAATCAGTTCACTTCACAGAGTTTGCTCTGTTTTGCTTCAAAATAAATATGCTCTATATGTGATGTTTATCAGCTTTCTAAATTAATCCTTACCATGCAGAGAAGCATCTAGTGAATCAAATCCATTGAATAATCACAGGGGAGGCATACTTGGCTTTACAACACAGGAAGGGCTTAGATATCGAACAACAAGCTTTTTCTACACCGGACCTCTCAGGGAAGTAACCAAATGCCACCTCTGCCTTAACTGATGCTTTTGCTCCTGGGAGAGCATATGTTCTTTCTAAGCATAGCAGAATCCTGGTTCCTACATCATATATTAGCTGTAGTATCTCTCCATATTTTTTTCATCAGAAAATAAATTTATCACACAAAAATTAAAACCACCAAAATGCAAAGCTTTAAAAATGCAAACCATTTAAATGTTATAAAATACCAGAACAAGTATATTATCAATAAAACTCACTCTTATGAGAATGACAGCTATCCTACTTGAATATTAACCTTACGCTGAGCATACACTAGACAACCTTACTCGCAAAATTTAACTCTCACAACCATTTCAAGTAGATATTACTACCTCAGTTTTATAAATAAAGAATTTGAGGAAATAGTAAGAGATTGTTTCAAGGTCATACACTGACAGATAATATATCCTGATTTGAATCCAAGTCTTACTCACCTTAACTTCTTGCTCTTATCCATATACTATGGCATGTTTGCATGTAAAATCCCTCAAATTACTAAAAAATGTATGTTATTTGTTGCAGAAAATTACAAACTACTGCAATGACCAAAAATGTAAGGGTATGCCAGAGAAGAAGTATTAAAAACATATCTTTTCTTTAGAAAGATGATGATGAAGAAATAACCTTTACTTTTTCAAAAATTGTATGCTATGGGACTGAAGAACTTTCTTTGTCTTTGACATGCAAGTTTTTGTTAGCATTAAGCATTATGTAGAAATTAAATTCACGAAAGTCAAAAATGAATTTTCAATATGAGAGTAATAAATAAAATATAAGGCAGGCCTACTAAGGATAGGATCAATAAGGTCAATAATTGGTTCTTTCAAAGGCACCTTAGTACCAGCCAAGATGGACTAGACTGTATGGTAAATCTCCCAATGATAACAACAGAAGTTTCTAGACAGAATTCAAAAAGCAACTTACTACTGGAGAACTTCAAATAGCAAACAATAGGAGAAAGATTGAAAATTCAAAACTTAAACCCACTCTTGTATATGTATGAATTTTTTAGTGATTTTTCCCCTTATTTTTATCCTTCAACTCAAAGACAGATAGTATTTTTGTTTTTCCAAAGTTTCATGGATACCTTTCCATTTCTGCACAAATTTAAAATATGCTTATTAATTTTTATAAAAACGCCTAGTAGGGTTTTTATTGTAGTTATTTTAAATCTATATCATGTTAAGGCAAATTAACATATTAACAAGATTTAGTCTTCTGATCCAGGAACAGCCTTGATAAACTCACTTATTAAGACTAGCACATTTTTTGGTAAACATCATCAGATTTTCCATAGAGATAATAACATCATTTGTGATTAAAGACAGCTTTATACTTTTCTTTCCTTTCTGAATCCCTTTAATTGTTTTTTCTTTCCTGATCACACTGTTCAGACCCTCTAGTATAATGTTGAGTAACAATAGTAACAGCTGATATCCTTCTCTTTTTCCTGATCCTAAGGGAAAAGTTGTTTGTCTTTCACTATTAAATATGGTGTTGACTATAGGTTTTTCATAGATGTCCTGATCAGTCTAGCTAGATGTTGAACAGTTTCATTATCTGAAAACACAAACTTGATTTATGGATTTGTGTTTTTTTTCCTACCTCTGTGTCTGCTGCTTTAATTGTATATTTTTATTTCTTCACTAATTTTCATTTGAATTAGTTTTTGTTTTATATTTTGTCTATTATCTTAAGGTGGAATCTGAGGTCTTTAATATATTCCTTATCTTTTAATTTGTAGGAAATTAGGTGATGTTTTGATACATGTATACAACATTGTATGAGATTTTAGTCAGGATAAGCATATCTATCTCCTCAAACATTTATCCTTTCTTTATGGTGAAAGAATTCAAAATTCTCTCTTCCAGCTTTTTAAAATATACAGTTCATCATTGTTATCTATAGTGACCATACAGTGCACTCCTTACCCCAACTGTAACCTAGTTCTGATGGACTGACTTCTCCCATCTTTTACCTGCTCCTACTTTCCCCAGCCGCTATTAATGACCATTCTATTTATCAGTTTCTATGAGACCAACATTTTACACTCCACTCATAAGTGAGACTATAAGAGTACTTGTCTCTCTGACTTAACATAATGATCTCCAGTTCCATCCATTTTGTCACTAATGTTATGGCTAAATGACCATCCATTGTTTGTATGAACCACATATTTTTTTATTAGATGAATGTGAACCACATATTCCTCATTGATCACTCCTGGGGCACTTAGGCTGCTTCCAGCAATTAACATTGAAATGTGCTAGTTAGTCTCTAAGAATTTCAAAAACTTCAAGAGACATTTCTTTTTATTTAAAATTTAATTGTATCATTATCAGAGAATAGCTATCACATTATTTGAATCATTTTTAAAATTTGTAGAAACCTGTTTTATGGCCCTGTAGATTGAAAACGTATTCTGTGTTGAATAGAAGTCTATAAATGCCATTAGGTCAAGTTATTTGATAGTATTTTTCTAGTTTTATGTATCTTTAGTGATTATTTTTGGGTTTACTCAATCATATTGAGCCAAGAATGTTGAACTCTTCAACTGTAGTTTTGAGATTCTCTCTTTTGGCAGTTCTATAAATCTTCCAACTTCACATATTCTGAAACTCTGTTATTAGAGATGTGAATATTTTGGATTGTCATGTCCTATTGATGAATTGGTGCTTTATCATTATAAAACAATCTTCCCTATCCCTGACACTAATTTCTGCTCTGTAATCTACTTTATCAGATATTACTGTTAATATCCCTCCTGTCTTTACAGTAGTTTTTGGAAGATATATCTGTTTTCATTCTTTTCCTTTTAACTTATCTATCTAAATGCCTATATTTTAAACACACATCTTACAGGAAGCATACAAATAGATCGTTTCATTCGGACTACTTCTATTTTTTAATTGGAATGTTTAGATTCTTCATATTTGAAGTCATTATTGATATGTCTGATTTGGTTCAATCATCTTGCTTCTCAACTTGTACAATTTGTTATTATCCTTTTTTTTCTTTTTTCTCCTTTTGGATTAATTGAGTATTTTTTATGATTCTATTTTATACTTTCTGTTGGCTTATTATCTATAACACTTCACAGCTCATCTTCAAGTATAACACTACATGTATGGTATATTAGTTCCAATTTTATCCTCTGACCTGATGCTATTGCTTTCATACATTTTACTTAAATTCGTGTCATAACCCCACAGTGCCATATTATTATTATTATTTAATAATCCATTTTAAAGAGATTTATATCATAAGAAAAATACACACAAAATTTCCCTGCATCATTCTTCCCAGTACTCTTCATTTCTTCTTCTAGTACAAAGAAAAAATGGTGTAAATTCTTTACCTAGGGCTTTCAATTAATACTCTGTACAAATGTGTCTACACACCAAATTGTTTTAGTGTTGAATGATTTTAGGTTTTGTGTGTCTGAAAGTATTTTACCTTCGTTTTCAAAAATATTTTTCTCAGCTTATAATTTCAAGTTGACAGCTTTTATCCTAAAGCACTTTAAAGATATTGTTCCAATGTCTTCTATCTTCCATCTGCTGTCAACTATATGATCTTTCTTCCTTATTTAACATGTCATTTTTCTCTGGTTGCTTTTAAGATTTTCTCTTTTCACTGGTTTTGAGGTTAGATTGTTTGGTGTCTTGTAACTTTATTTATGATTCTGTGTTTGTTTGCAGTTTCTTCAACTTCTTTGATCTGTGAATTTATACTTTTCAGCAAATTTGAAAGTTTTTCAGCCATTGTTCTCTTCTAACTCTCCTTTCATTCAAGAACTCTAATTACACATATTTTGAGCTTCTTAAAAGGGTCCCACAACTCAATATTGGTCTTTTCATTTTTACATGTTTCATTTTGGACAGTCTTGTTATATCTTTAACTTTGACTGAGGGTTTTCTTCTGCTATACATAATCCATCCACCATTTACATTTTATTTTACCTCAGACATTACAGATTTTTATCTTTAGAAGTTAAATTTGCATCTATTTTTACGTCTTAAGTTTTTTAGTTTACCTTTTTGACCATTTAATTACAACTGTTTTAAAGTGCATGATTGCTGATTCTATCATCTAAGTCAAATACTGTATAACTTTCAATTAGATGATTTTTCTCCTCATTGTGGAGCATATTTTCATAATTCTTTGTATGTCTGGCAGTCTCAGCTAGATGTCACACATGGTGAACTTTATCCTGCTGAATGATAAATATTTTTAAATTCCTAAAAATATCCCAAAGCTTTATTCTGTGACACTATTATATTCCTCAGATGCCTTTCATGTTTTGCTTTCAAGATACAGTTGCTGGACCAGACAATTTTTCCTAGTTCTAATTATTTCCACTTCTATGGAAGCATCGCTCTGAATACTAGACTCAATACTCTGTGAATTAAGATTTTCCAATTGAGCTGATAGAAATAATCACTGTTCCTAGCCTTGTGTGTTCCATGTATTTTTCCTTTTATTCCTTTGGGTAGTTCTTTTGCCACACTTAAGAAGTTTCCTCTTTCATACACTGAACAAACACTGCTGGATATTTAAGAGTGAACAACTAAGATCTTTAAGGTTCTCTTTGCATGCAGCTTTCTCCCCTCCCATGCTATGCTGCATTAGTTTGGATGACTTGTATTAGACATACCAGATGAGCAATAAAACAAACATGTTGCTGGAGATGGGTGAGCAAGGCAAAATTTACCTTGGTGAAGGGTGAGAGAAAATGCCTGCCATACAGGAAGTCCTGTGAATTTATTCTCATTCTGATGCAAAAGCTGCCCTTCATCCTTATTGGAGGAACTCAGGTGTACAATCTACACAATTGACTAATATTAGTGCTGGGTTCAGGACGTAAGGTAGGTAGGGTATGGAAAGTCAAAGAAGGTAGGCGAGGTACCAGAAGTGGGCAATGCTTACAGATGCAGACACGTGCTAGGGAGTTTTAAACATGGCTTCCTCTTAGCCTCATGGTTCCCTGACTTCAGGTGGCTTCCTTTTATATGTGAACCTTAAGGCTACATTCTGAAAACGGACTTGCTATTTCTCACACTTGGACAGTGAGCTCTATCTACAAAACCAAGGACAGCCCCCGCCCCTGCCCTGCCCCTGCCCCTGCCTAAGGATACTGATTCCTACAATAAGGCATATAAAAACTCTGGAGACAGTAACCTGGGACAGTAGTAGAGCTGACCTCATTTGTTTCCCATATTTTCAGGAGATCATGAACCTATTTTTCAAAGTGTTACATGTTAAATGCCCTTATTTATTTTCTTTCTTTAAATATGTTTTTTTTTAAAGAGAGAGGGACATTGAGAGAGACAGAGAAAGAGAGAAAAAACTTTACTTAGTTTTTCACATGGCCTTAGTTGCTCTAACACTTAGTTGTGTAAGTGGTGCTGGGGTTTGAACCAGGGTCCTCATGCTTGCCAGGCAAGCGCCGAAACTGCTGAACCACCGCTCCAGCCCTTAAATATGTTTTTATGTTTCTTATTCTTTCAGGTAGAGGGTACATCCACTCCCTGTTATTTTCTGTTACTTTATCTTGTTTGGAAGAAATATTCAAAAATTATTCTCAATTTGAAGAATTAGAAATACAATCTTTAGAGAGACTATATAAATACTTTTATACCCAAACTACTTTCAACCAAGTATTTCTAAATGTGTAATAATGTGCTAAATTATACGGTGGGATTATCTAAAACTTCATAGCTACAGCTGTACCTGTAGTTTCTGACTTTATGCCTTCTCCGTTCATATTTTTGAAGAACCCCTCAGCTTCATTTCTCAGAATCTTTTGCTGCACAGGTCTCCAGGTCTCTTCTCCATAATGAAAGACAGTTTCAGTGTTCCTTCTGGCTTATTCAATGAACAGCAAACAAAATATTTTTAAGCACGCACTGTAAAAGGCACTGGGGATTCCTGTCCTAAGGAGAGCACACAGTCTAGAGAGGACACACACAAACCAAACAACAAAGCAACCAGTAACTAAATTATGCAATATATTAACATTAGGTCAGTATTCCAAGGGCACACAGGAGGGTGAGGAGGGTAGGGAGTGTTTGGAAATGTGATCTTAAACAGGGTTCTCAAAGTAACCTTGAGAAGGTGATGTTGGATACCCTGGAAGGTGATCAATGCAGAAGCAAGACCAGGGTTTGAAGCACATCCAGTCATAGCAGCACACACAGTATTTTTATTCCATTATGAACTCACTTAGGGAATGTTTTCCCATAGAGAAAAAAGAAAGAAAAAGGCCTTTAAAAAAAAAAAGTATGACTCTTCTTGCCAGCAAATGCCTCCAGTTGATTTTTCTTTCTTCAAGGATCCCTATTTCTGAACTCTCTCATTAAATATTTGAGCTTTTATTATCTAGTTTTCTGCCTGAAATTTCAACTATTTCTTAAATTATGCCACAATGACATAGAAAAAAGATTAATAATGCCAATTATCTCATAAAAACAATCTACTTAACCAAAAGAGAAAAAAAACTAACAGGTTTATGCTTTTATGTTTTCATGACAATGTGTACTCTTCTAAAATTAACATTTACTTCACCATTTTTTGCTTTGACTATCCCATAAATGTTAATAAGTAAGTAAAAACTGGGGCCCTCTTGCTAAATTGAACAAAAATACAGACCCATAGCAATAAAAATTTTAAATCACTTTAAAATATATGCAAACTATTTTTCAAAATTTAGATTGAAAAGGAGCCCACGTTGTTTACTCACTGGGGAAGATGGAAGAGAATCTTTAGTTTATAGTCAGCCTCATCGGTACTATCAAAGTCAGTGCTTTCGAGATGTATAAAGTGAGCATTAGAGCACTGACTTTTAGTAAATAAGACTATAATATGCAATACTCTCAAATATGAGTATAAATTAATAGGAAACCTGAAACATTAAAAATATTGATAAAGTGCATTATAAAAATACAAGTAAATGTTGAATCACATGATTTAAATGACTTTACCCTAAATATGTTTCAAAATAGTGAAAACTGAATCTATGAATAAAGTGTGATTAGAATTAACAAAAGAGACCCAAAATACCTTTTTTAAAGATTCTTGTATAAATAATTCAGATTCATAAACAGTAAAACATGCAAAAAGTAATTAAATTTCTAGGTCTAGAAATCTCATTTATTTCCAAATTGGATGAATTGTCTCATGTTAATTTTAATCATTTTTCAGTCTGATTTTGTATGTCTTATGTTGTTTTTAAATTATGTATTTTTAATGTGTGAACTCCATTAATACTGAACAAAGTTTAATTTCTTACATTAATATGGCAATATCATATCTATTAATCCTAGCCCTTGCAGAATTCTAAAAGCATAAATTTAGAGTTTTAAGAAAACATAAATAAAAATGTTAAGTTTAATAATGTTAAGAAAATATGGTCGAATTCAAACGACATATTTAAACTATATTTCTATTAGCAAATTGTGCATTGTCATAATGACTTAAATCCTAAAGATAAGGAAGGAATACTAAATGGAAAACTAATGATTTATCAACGCATAAATTAGACTTTCAATCTTATTTATAGATTATCATAGATCATTTGATGAAAGATTGAATAGTCGATTATCTTTAAACTTCTAGATGAAAATAATCATCTTAGTAAAAATTACTATACCTTATATTTACTTTTATTTATTTTTTTGTCAGTGGGGATTGAATCCAGGTACAAAACCACTGAGCAGAATCCCCAGCCTTATTTTTACTTTTTATTTTGATACTAGGTCTCATGAAGATAGTTAGGGCCTTGCTTAGTTGCTGAGGCTGGCTTTGAACTTGTGATCCACCTACCCCAGCCTCCTGAGCCACTGGGATTACAGGTATGCACCATCACATCCAACTTATATTTACTTTTTTTCTTTTCTTTTTCTTTATTTTTAAAGGGAGAGTGAGAGAGCCAATTTTTATTTATTTATTCATCTCATTTTTGATTTTCTGACATTTAGTTGTATATAGGGTGCTGAGGTTTGATTCCAGGTCCTTGCACATGCCAGGCAAGTGCTGTACCACTGAGCCACCTCTCCAGCCCTTTATATTTACTTTTACTAGAACAAATAAGTGAAGCACACAAGAATATCATCAAATTGCAAGTAGGCTAATAATTTTGGAATTAAAGTAGGAATTTGTATTACTCTTCTCAGACTATTCAGCTATCAAATGAAAGACTTCAGAGAAGGACTGAAGTCACATTATTGAGAGTCCTTCAAAAGCTAAAAAGTATCATGAGGAGGTTGTATCACTAAAGGACAGAAGGATTAAGCAAGAGTGCAAAACTCTCAAACATAAGGGAGTTTTTTATTAAGCAATTTATTTATTGAACAATAAAACATGCTTCTAACAAAAAATATTATATATATATATATATATATATATATATATATATATATATATAATTGGGAGTTTTTAAACAAGAGTTTAATGGTGAAGGAAGCTTTTCGTGAGAATTCTGTGCCACAGGATTGATGGGATGTGAAAAACCAGGGAATCTCATTGAAATGGCTACAAAGAAAAGCCAAGTTCACTGAAAATGGAAATGTGCAGAAAGCACTTCATCAATGAATTGATGGGGTGTAGGGTGCCTATGGAGCAGGAAATGGTATTCCACAGAATGGGAAAACACAAATGGGGAGGCTGTTTTTTTTTTGGCATGCTAATATTCTTGAACTAGTGAGCCAGGCATGGTGTTACACTCCTGTAATTCCAGTGACTTAGGAGGTTGACGCAGGAGCATCACGAGTTCAAAGCCAGCCTCAGGAACTTAGCAAAACCCTAACAAAACATAAAAATGACTGGGGATTTGTCTCAGAGGTTAAGCACCCCTGGGTTCAATCCTCTGTACCAAAAGAAAAAAGGAAAAAAAAAGAACCAATATTATAGTGGTTAAATACACCAATAAATATTATCTCAGTTATTACACATTATTCTAAAGAAAGTATTCTTACATGAACTGATTTATTGATTTTCAAAATCAGATAATTGTGTCTTAGAGGAGTTATTAACTAGCCTATCCAAGATTACATAACTAGTATGAGAAAGAGCCAAAAGTCATACCTAACCAGTGTGCTTTCAAAATGATCCTGCAAAACTTAGGCTTTAGCATCTAAGATGTGGTAATAAACTATATACCTTAGACTTTTCCCGAACAATCTATTTCTACAAATGAAACCTATGAGTCTATTAGTACCACTGGCAATACTGTTACACCATTAACACAAATGAGCTATGTAATAAAGCAAGCATTTCTAAAAGTTTTCTTTTCTTATATGTTATCAAGTAACTTTTTGGAGGTAGGAATGAGAAGAATAGGATTTTACATTTGACCCCCTTAGTTTCTTTGATTTCAAGCAGCATTCTGGACTGTTCTGAAAATCATTCTGTAATCAAATGCAGAGATACATTTCCCAGGTGAATTTTAAAATAAAATATGGATTTAAGAGAATCTGAAATACAAATTATACAAATTTTAGAATATATAACATCATTTAAAGAGGTATTATGAAAGACTATTGCATTATAACTAGTGATATAAAAAGGAAATAATTATCCATTGAGCAAGGCTCTTTCCTTACACACGTGTCTTCTATGTCACAAACCAAATGAAGAGAAGCAGGGTCCCTTCCAAGGGATAAATGCACAAGGAAAATTCAAAGGTTATATGTGAGCCTGTATGTGAGGATTTCAAATGAAAATAAACAATGACAGAGAATGCTAATTATTTAAGATAATAGTAAAATTAAAGGAGAAAGTGTGCATGTGGAATCATGTGTTATGGAAATGTAAAATTTTATTGTTAAGGCTACTGATTTAATTATTTAAATGTTTCGCCTGAATATGAGGCATAGAGGATTCTATAATGTCTTAGTCTTGCTAAATTATTAGCTTGTGTTTACTCATAATTAATATATTTTGTCAAAAAAAGAATCATCCCATCCAGCATTTATATATAATTTTCATGAATAGGTAAATTACAAAAACAGCCTTCTATTTTTATGCTGTAAAGGTCACTAGAATCTTTGTGTCTTTATTGATCCACTGATGTCTTTAAGCCCTTTAGTATCACTAAATAAATAGATGAATTACTGTAAATAATTAAATAATCAGTTTCACCTTTATGTACAGTTTTCATCATCTATTTGTTAAGTGTTTAATCTTCAATATGTTTGTGTGCCCACTCTCCCGCATTTTGGGTACTTTGGTAATTTAAAAAACAACTAGGTGCTTTGAAATGAATTATTCACAGCTGTCCACAAGCCTGTTACTGAATATAATTCTGAAACCTTCCCTAGCCAAACAGAGCATTCTACTGAACCCAATGAAGAGCACTGACTCCTCTATTCAAAACAGAATTAGGTATGCACTGTTGCTATATAATTCAGTCAAAAAGTCTTCAAATATATTTGCTCAACCAGTAGACATGTGGAAATTATTTGACTCTTCCCCCAGCAATATGCAAATTTAAGAGTGAAATGCAGTTATCTTTCATGTCATATTGATTATTTTTGGCTTTTTCTGACTCTAACAGAGTAGACCAATGTGGTATTTTGCACTCTGCTTGACACAGCTTCAGGAAAACATGTTATTATTAGTTTCAACTACAATTATAATTTCAAAGCCACATTTTGCCAGAACAGGAAAAGAGGCCAAGGAAAATAGAAACCATAAGTAAGAGTCCTAGATTCAGGTGTCAACAATTCACTCAGTTTATTGGATTCAGATAGCCTCTTCCAATGTTTTTGAATAATTCCATTTCCCTTGAATACCCTACAGGAGAGAATTAAGTGATTATTTTAAAGAGATTTTAAATTTGGGAGATTCCTGTTTCTTAAATAACTAATCAATTGGTCTTTTCTGTTCTGTTTTTTGGTTCCAGAGATTTAACCTAGGGTCATTTGTGTTACTTAAACACTGAGCCACATCTCCCCCTGCCCTTTTATTTTTCATTTTGAGATAGGGTCTCATGAAGTTGCTTAGAGCCTTGCTAAATTTCTGGCTGGCCTTGAACTTGCAACTCTACCTCAGCCTCCAGAGTCACAAGAATTACAGGAGTGCACCACCACACCCAATAATAAATTGGTCTTTGAATATTTATTTCTGTCTAAAAATGTGCATGTTTTTCTCATTTTTCTTCTAATCTCTATAATATCTTATCATTGTTTAAATTCCACAACATATAAAAGTAAGTCCCTCAATTTCTTTATGCCTAAGATCCTTGGTCAGTTGGTAATGAATGAATTTTGTCAAGCTCTATGACCTGTCAAGCAAACACTTTGTAAACAACTCAGGGCCTCTTCTCGCTAGCAAAAAATTGTCCCCCATATTAATTCAGGGTTCAGGGTTTGTAGAATAAGCTCTAGGAGTTGTATTTATTAATTAAATATAGAAATAAAGTCACATCCTCACAAATTGTATTTACTTTTGTCCTCTGAAGTATAAAAGAAAGATATGTAGCAGAGTTAAATAATCTGAATTCACTTTCAGTAAGGTAATAATAAGCATTACTTTTAGGAGATGCCTTTGATAGGACCTTCTTTGGGAGAGAAATCTCTGTTCCCATAACTCACCTGATTCTTGCTAAATTATAAACCTCTTTCCCACTTACTTTTGTGTTGGAGACTAAGGCCAACATGATGCCTGGCCGGATGTCAGAGGAAAAAAATTAGTGGTGAATAACTCTGTAAGAGGCCCAGCTGGCTTGTGTCTTCCCTAGTAATTGCCAAATTGCCTGACTGCATGACTAAGCCATTAGGCCGCTCATTTGTTAGTATTGGCTGAATGTGTTTGCACTGTATCCCTATTGGTTGTTGTAACAGATAAATACCGGGCATACAGGAAAAAAGTAGTAGCCACTAGTAAGCAGCAGCAGCAGCCGAGAAGGAGAGCCTCCGCAGTAGAAACAGAGCGGCGGCAGAAACAGGGACTCCAAAGAGAGAAAATATAAATAGCCTTGACTCTAAATGTAAAAAGCCTTGCCTCTAGTGAAGAGGAAGGAGATGTAAAAGCCTCTAGTGAGAGGAGATGTATGTAAAGGCCTTGCCTCTAAAAGAGAGAAGGCAGAGAAGGAAGCGCTTGGAGGCCTCTAGTGAGAGAGAGGGAAAAATAAAGCGCTTGGAGAACTCAGGACCAGTGGGTCTACTTCATTCCCAGTCAACCGCCAATTGAGAGCTGTCCGGTTCCTGCCGGCTGGGACTGGACAAATGGTGCCCCGTACAGGGACTTCTCTTCGCTCTCTTCGGAAAGGTTAGTAAACTGAGGAACCCTCGCGGAAAAGCTCTGGCCAGAATAAAAAAAAAGGGTGAGGTAGTTATCATGGGTTCTCATGCTTCTAAAGCATAAAAAACTTCACTCAAGGCTCTAATGGCGCGGGGGTCAAAGATTCCACTGTGAAAAGTTTTATAGGTGTAATTAATGAGGTGAGTCCCTGGCTTTTACAGGAAGGACTTCTAAATATTCCGTAATGGGAGCAATTAAAATAAATTTAGGAAGGGCTGGTAATACTAGAGATTTGGTAAAAGGGACATTCCCTATGTGGCAGTTAGTTAAAGAACGTTTCCTTTCCTCTAAACCGAAAGTAAAAGATTCAGTCCGTTTGGCGGCAGAATCCATGGAGGAAGTACAGGAAAGGAAGTCCCTTGCCTTTCAGCAGGATGATAAAGAACAAGGTCTGCCTCAAGAGGAAGAGGAAGAGCTTAGTGGAAGTGATTTAGAAAGCTTGGCTGATAATGAAAGGGTCCTGGGATCAGAAAAGAGAAAAATTACACAACCTTCTGCTCCCCCGTGGGAGCCCGTGCTGGGGCACTCCACTGTTTCTCAGCCTCTACCACCTCCGAGGTATGACTCAGTCAGGGAGCTAGCTGAACAACTTAGTACATTGCTACAAGAAGTCCACATGGTAGGGTTCCCTGTGTTTGAGGATCCCCAGACAGGGAGGAACCATCAGCCTTTCGACTTTAAACTAGTGAAGCAACTCAAGGAAGCAGTGATGACTTATGGACCAAATGCTCCTTTTACTCTGGGATTAATAGAGTCAGTAGTTAGTATGAACCCTGCACCTGATGATTGGAAATCATTGTGTAGAGCAGTATTATCAGGGGTGACTATCTATTGTTTAAGTCTAATTTCATAGAAAATTGCCAGGGCATAGCCAGGAGGAATACAGCTGCTGGATTCCCACAGAGAAACTTAGAAATGCTTAGTGGGGAGGGACAGTATGCATGGATTAATGCACAGATTAATTATGGCCCAGGGGTTTATGCACAGGTGGAGGCTGCGAGCTTGAGGGGCTGGAAATCAATCCCTGGGCCAAATGAATTACAAGGCGGCTTGTCAAAAATTATCCAAGGACCAAATGAACCCTAATTTGTGGACCTCCTGCTAAAAGGTGCTTCAAGGATCTTTGGTGACCCTGAACAAGCCATGCCTTTCATAGTTCAAATGGCTTATGAAAATGCTAATAAGTGGTGCAAGGAGGCGATTAGGCCATGGAGAAATAAGAGAAGCTTAGACACATACATAAAATTGTGTAAAGACATAAATGAGCCTGTAATTATGGGAGAGGTGATTGCAGCGGCCTTGAGAGGAGAATCACCCCTTACACTGATAGGGGGAGTTAGAAAAAGGGAATGTTTCCAATGTAAACAGCCAGGTCATAAAGGAGGAACTGCCCAAATAGATCCAACAATACAAGTAATGGACAGTGCCTGCTAGGGATTTGTAAGAGACGCCATAAAGGCCCCCATTGGACAAACGAGTGCAAATCAAAATTTAATCCTTTGCCACCTGTGGGAGTCAAAAAACAGGAACAGGGGCCCGTCGTCTGGGGCCCTCAAATGTTTGGGGCAATGGAGGAGCTGAAGACAGACAGGCTAAATGGCTCCCAGGTCCAGATGCTCTCCGGCACCAATCCTTTCTACCTCTCTCCACGCTCACCCGAGCCACCTTGGGAAGCGCTGGAGTGGACCTCAGTTCCTCCACCTGGCTCGAATTAATGCCAGAAATGGGGGTTCAGGTTCTACCAACAGGAGTAAAGGGACCTCTCCCATGGGGCACAGTGGGGTTGGTTATGGGTAGAAGTTCAGTTCTCGTTTCAGGACTAAATGTGATTCCAGGAGTCATTGACCAAGATTATATGGGTGAAATTAAGGTCATGATCTCCTCTCCTAAGGGCATTTCTGTCGTCTCTCCTGGGGACAGGATAGCTCAACTTCTTCTCCCAAGTTATCATGAAACCTTTACAGCCATTCCTCAAAATAGAAGTGAGAAAGGGTTTGGATCTTCAGGGTGCAAAGATTTTTGCTTTTGGGTCCAGGATTGCAAAAATAGGCCTATGATTAAGCTCTATGTTGAAGGAAAAGAGATGATGGGTCTATTAGATACAGGTGCTGATTGCTCCATCATTCCAGAAAGAAACTGGCCAAAGGCTTGGCCATTACAAAAGTCAGAAAATTCCCTTCAAGGCCTTGGTTTCGCTGCTTCTCCGCAAAAAAGCTCACATGTGCTGAAGTGGAATGATGAGGAGGGTCATCAGGGAACCTTTCAACCATATGTTTTAAGTTCATTGCCAGTAATATTGTGGAGAAGAGATGTTCTTCAACATATGGAAGTAAAATTAGTTACTGAACCTTTGAAACAATGTTCCCCTGCCCTGTGTATTATGACAAATCAAGGGTATATCCCGGGAAAAGGTCTGGAAAAGAACCTACAGGTCAGAGTAGAGCCTATTGCAATCAAACAGCGAGGTAAAGAGGGGTTAGGTTATAATTTTGAGTAGGGGCCACTGAAAAAATTAAGCCTATAAAAATTACATGGAAAAATAATGATCATAGTTGGGTCGCTCAGTGGCGCCTTAGTACAGAAAAACTCGCTGCGCTCGACAATTGGTTGAAGAACAATTAAGCTTAGGTCATATAGAACCCTCTATATCTCCTTGGAATACTCCTATTTTTGTAATAAAGAAAAAATCAGGTCAATGGAGGCTGTTATAAAACCTTCGCACTATCAATGAGAGCATGGTGATTATGGGCGCTACTCAACCCCGTTTGCCTAATCCCATGGCTATCCCAAAAGATTATCACATTATAGCCATTGATATCAAGGACTGTTTTTTCTTTATTCCTATCCATCCTGAAGATAAGCCACGCTTTGCCTTTTCTGTTCCATCTGTTAATTATGATACACCATACCAGAGATTTCAGTGGAAAGTTTTACACCAGGGTATGTCCAATAGTCCCACCTTGTGTCAAATCTTCATAGATAAAGCACTGCAGGCTGTTCGACAATCATGCTCTACTTTAATTGTAATTCATTTTTTGGATGCCATTTTATTGGCTCGTAAAGATATGGCCATTTTAAATGAAAATTTTCAACAAACAATCCAGGTGCTAAGAGAGCATGATCTTCATATAGCCTCAGACAAAGTTCAAATTCAATTACCTATTAAATATCTTGGATATAGTATTGGAAGTGAACAAATTCAACTACTAAAAATTCAATGATTTTCAAAAATTTCTGGGAGATATCAACTGGATTCATTCCTCTTTACCTTTGTCTACTTCAGAACTAAGGCCTCTTTTTGATATCCTTCAAGGACCTTCTGATCCTACATCCCCCCGATTTCTCACAAAGGAAGGAAAAATAGCTTTAGAAAGGGTGGAGAAGGCTCGAAGTAAAGCTCATTGCGATCGGGTGAATCTGAGCCTTCCTGTACAACTTGTTGTTATTCCATCCCAATTCACACCTACAGGAGTCCTTTGGCAGCATGGCCCCATACTTTGGATTCACTTGTCTGTGTCCCCAAAGAAGGTCATCCAGCCTTACCCCAAACTAGTAGCTCAACTCATTTGCCGGGGAATAACCGCAAGTACTCAAATTTTTAGGCAAACATCCAGATTTTATTATTGTGCCTTATTCTAAATCACAATTAGATGTTTTGACTAATAATAATGAATCATGGGCAGTACTTAGATGTAGCATTTCTGCCACCTTTGACAATCATCTGCCAAACTCTCCTTTACTTTCATTTTTCACCAAACATCCTGTTATTTTTCCAAAAGTGATTCGTTCTACGCCTATCCCTAGGGCTCGCACTGTTTTTACTGGTGGTTCTTCTTCTGGTACAGCTGCGATTTCATACCAAGGACAGTCAGAGTGTCTACTTACACCTCACAAGTCCGCTCAATTGGTAGAGCTGCAGGCATTCATCTTGGCTCTTGCTTCCTTTACTTCTGAATCTATCAATATTTATACTGATAGTGCTTATATAACTAACAACATCCCTCCTTTGGAGACCACAAGTTATATAAGCTCTCAAACTCCTGCTTTTGCCATGTTTTCACAAATACAATCCATGCTTTGGGAAAGAAAACACCCTGTGTTTGTAGGACATCTTAGGGCACACACAGGATTGCCTGAGCTTTTGAGTTCAGGAAATTCCATCGCCGATGCTACCACCAGGCAGTTGTTTGTATTCACAGCGGTTCAATAAGCCTCTAAGTTCCATGAACAGTTCCATGTCAACAGTATGACCCTTATGATGAAGTTTCACATCACCAGGGAGCAACCCCATGACATTGTTAAAAACTGTAATAGATGTGCCCAATTTTTGCCTGTACCTTATCTTGGGATTAATCCCCGAGGACTTTTGCCCAATCGTATTTGGCAAATGGATGTTACTCATTATCCAGAGTTTGGAAAACTTCGCTACATTCATGTTTCCATTGATACAGCTTCTAGGTTCATGTATGCATCTTTGCATGCTGGTGAAAAAACAAGAGATGTAATACAACATTGTCTTGGAGCCTTTAGTTCTTTGGGTATCCCTAAACAAATAAAAACTGATAATGGGCCCACATATACTTCTATTTCTTTTCAATCATTCTGTACTAGGTTTTCTATAGCTCATAAAACTGGTATTCCATACAATCCTCAAGGCCAAGGCATTATTGAACGAACCCACCAAACTCTTAAAATCATGTTACAAAAACAAAAAGAGGGAGATGGGAATATTTCTCCCTGTGATAGAATAGCCAATGCTCTTCTTACTTTAAACTTTTTAACCTTGGATGTCAAAGGCCGATCCGCTGATGATAGGCATTGGAATCCTAATCACAAACAAAAGCCTTCAGTAACATGGAAGGATGTTCTTGACAGCAAATGGAGGGGTCCTGATCCTGTCCTGTTATGGGGAAGATGAGCAGTTTGTGTATTTCCGCAGGACAAACAGGACCCTATTTGGATCCCGGAGTGGCTGATGAGACAGGTCTCGCTAACAATAATGGAGACACAAGATGTGTAAACTAATGGCTATGTATAAATTGGTGAGTATATTTTTCATAATTCAAGAGAGTAAAGTAACGGATAGACATCCTTAAATCTTTCTAAAATTTCTTCCTTTACTTTTATCTATCATCGATAAGTCGGCTGTGTTCCCGGTAAATTTTAGTGCTAATGCAAGCACAGGGCTTACAGCTATTCCTTTTAATAAAAGCTGGCGATATGAATTACAGCCTTCCTGGATCACTGCGCTTTACCTTGCATGTAAATCCTGACTCCTCCCTTTGTGTGATCTTGGCAGATCATACTTTAGGGAAATTTTGGCCCTGTAATCTTTTCAATATCCTCTGCAGGGAACTGGACCCAGCTTTAGAAAGCTGATAGGAAAATACCAAAAATCATTGATTTCTAAGGAGTTTCTCTTCTTTTCTTTTCATTTGGACACAAAAAAAATTGGAAAGATATAGTATAGGTTTTCTTTATTATTTTGCCTGCTCCCATTGCTACAATGTCCAGGCTAACTCTAATTATGATGGCAAAGGTGTTATGCATGCTCCTTTAAAATGAGTACAGCCATTTTATTTTTGGATTTTGAGCTCAATTTTACTAGTGAATTCACTTATTTTATACATCTAAATATATCTAAAATTTGTTTCTTATTTGTGTGCACACCTGTCTTACGTGTTTGTGTTCATGTATGTTGTATGTGTGTTCAATATGGTACCAAATTGTCTTGTGCATGAGCACTCACAAATTAGATTTTAAAAAAAAAAGGAAAAAAAAAGAAAATGGATCCAAATGACTTTTAATTCACATGACTTAAGTACATAAAGGGAGGTTCAGTCTAAATCATTTAGACATAAAAATAACCCTCAGCTACTATAATACTAAAAGGAGAAAAGCTGAAAGCATTTCCACTAAAATTGGGAACAAGACAAGGCTGTCAGCTCTCACCACTTTTATTCAATATTGTTCTTGAGACACTAGCAGGAGCAATTAGGCAAGAGAAAGAAATCAAAGGGATAATAATAGGAAGAGAGGAAGTCAAACTCTCTCTGTTTGCTGATGACATGATCCTGTATCTGGAGGATCCAAAACCTCCATCAGTAAACTACTTGAACTCATAAATAGATTTAGCAAAGTGGCAGGATACAAGATTAACACGCATAAATCAATAGCTTTCCTATATACTAATAATAATAGGACTGAAGAAGAAGTCAGGAAATCAGTCCCTTTCAAAATATCTTTGAAAAAAATAAAATACTTGGGAATTAACCTAACAAGGGAAATCAAAGATCTCTTCAATGAAAACTATTGAACATTGAAGAATGAAATCCAAGATGACCTAAGAAGATGGAAGGATGTCCCATGCTCTTGGATAGGCAGAATTAATATAATAAAAATGGCCATTCTACCGAAAGCTTTATATAGATTTAATGCTATCCCTATAAAGATACCTATGTCGTTCTTTACAGACATAGAAAAAGCAATTCTCAAATTCATTTGGAACAATAAGAAACCAAGAATTGCCACAACACTACTAAGCAAGAAAGATGAAACAGGTGGTTTTGCCATTCCAGATCTAAAACTATACTATAGAGCCATAGTAACAAAGACAGCATGGTACTGGTGTCAAGATAGGAAAGAAGACCAATGGAATAGAATAGAAGACCCCAAAACAAATCCTCAAATCTTTAAACATCTGATTTTTGACAAAGGGGGACAAAATATTACATGGAGGAGTGACAGCCTCTTCAACAAATGATGCTGGACAAACTGGACATCCACTTGCACAAAGTTGAAATTAGACCCATATCTTTCTCCTTGCACAAGAATCAATCAAAATGGATCAAGGAGCTAGGTATTAAACCAGCTACCTTGGAACTGATAGAAGACAAATTAGGTCCAACACTTCAACATTTGGGAGTAGGCAAAGACTTTCTCAACATGTCTCCAAAAGTTAAGAAAGTAAAGTCAAAAATCAGTGAATGGGATGCCATAAAGCTTTTGTACTGCCAAGGAAACAATCAAAAGAGTCAAGAGATTTCCTATGGAAATGGAGAGAATCATGGGCTATGAGTCCTCTGACAAGGGTCTCATATCCAGAATCTACAAAATCCTCAAAAATCTCAACTACAAAAACACTAACAGCCCAATTAACAAATGGGCCAAAGAGCTAGATAGAAACTTCTCACCAGAGGACACTGATCAAGCCAATGAATACATGAGAAAGTGCTCTAAATCTCTAGTAATCAGAGAAATGCAGATGAAAACCACATTAAGATATCACCTTACACCAGTCAGAATGGCAAAGATGAAGAAAATAAACAATAATAGATGCTGGAGGGGCTGTGGAGAGATAGGCACACTAACACACTGTTGGTGGAGCTGCAGACTGGTACAGCCGCTCTGGAAAGCATTGTGGAGAATCCTCAAAAAACTAGGGATGAGCCCACCATATGACCCTGCTATTCCACTCCTAGGAATCCTTCCAGGGGATTTAGAATCTGCACATTATAGTGACACAGCAATATCTATGTTCATAGCAGCACAATTTACTGTTGCTAGAATATGGAAACAACCCAGATGTCCCTCACTGGATGAATGGATCCAAAAACTGTGGTACATTTACACCATGGAATTTTACACAGCAAATAGAAACAATGATATTTCAGCCTTTGAAGGTAAATGGATGGCTATGGAAGAGATCATGATGAGTAAAATCAGCTTAACCCAGAGAACTAATGGTTGATTGTCTTCACTCATCTAATATCCAGAATATATACACATTTTATATTATTTTGTTAAAAACTTGTATGTTGTTCAAAAATTTAAAAATTAAAAAAAAAAGAATACAAAGCTCACATATTTGTTTTCTAGGTGGTTAACCAATAGAATGTTCTATAAATGTTGAGTGTTTCATTTCAGTACTTCTAGGATTTTTCTTCAATAGAAAGAAGATGGTTTATATTTGTTGAATATCCTGAGGTTTCATGGATAATCTAAGTTAACCATAAAAAATAAGTAAAGTAGATTTAACATAAATAGGATTAATCTCCATAAATGTTTGTTAGAGGAGACGTCTGATGAATTTGTAAAGTCAATATGTTAAAACATTAATTGTTAAATAAATTCGAGTAATCTTGATTTAGGTAACATATAGTTGGGTTTATTAAATATGCTTTCATAAGTTAAAAACTAAAAGGATAATTTAAGATTGTTTTGATTTGGCTCTTAACTAAAAGAAAGCAAGGTTGATAGGACCTAAAATTCTAACAGGCGTAATTCTACTTGCAAAAGGTATAAAAAGTTTGAATTGATTGGGAACATTAAATGTGTCATAAGGATTGTATCAGAATACAAATTTTAAAAAGGTCAAGGCATTGTAGATCGTGCACATCTCACCATCAAAAATTATCTACTTAAAAATAAAAAGGGGGAATGTTGGGGTCTGGCCTTTACCCCATTTCATCAGCTGCCCCAGAGTAATCTTGTTGCTGTTTGTATAGGTTTCTTCAGGAGGGGCTGCTAGGTTGTGCCTTATTAAGCTTGTTGATTTTGATACAAAAGAAACTCAGGGTGGGTTGGAATGTGTTTACCACAGATGTTCCTAAGTTGTTTTTTCATAACTTGAAATCTGCATAGCCCTTGGTAACTTCCTTGGGAGGAGAAAAAAAGGAGATGTGAAAGGTACAAATCAGGGAAGAAAACCTGCCGGTCTCGCTTCAGCATAATTAGAATTTGACATCTTAGCTGTGGTTGCTGTAGTGGTGGCAGCATCTATGGCGGCACCTGCCGCAACTGCTGCAGCCCTAGCAGTGACTGTGTCGACAGCGAATACCTTGAATACCTTATCCAGTTCAGCTGCGGAGGCTTTCGCAAAACAGGAAGCTATAAATCAACACCTGTCCATTGGACTATTGACCGTGAACCAACGAGTTGATCTACTGCAAGAACAAGTGGACATTTTGGTGGACATTGGGTCTATATGTATTAATAACCTGCCTGGACTGAGTTTTAGCTACCTAAGTAATCTGGCTAAGTCTTGGGGAGGAGTGGCCAGTGTCATCATTATTATGTGCTTTGTGCTTGGTCTTGCAGTAAAAAGGCTTTCAGTCATGGAAGGGATTGAGCAAGCTTATGCTGCCCTCAGAGTTAATGGCCAAGAGTCAGCAACGACATGGATGGCTCAGGCTCAAGGGGCTGGTAGTCAATGATGGGTAAGTCCCTTCAACCCCCTTATCAACCTAAGACAGGAAGGGTGCCTTACGCTGCACCTTATTCCAATTACGGGTAAGAAGGGGAGGTGTGAATGGAAACACCTAAGACAGATACAGTCACCTGTTTGTCTTTCTCCTCTCAGAAAAAATAAAAAAGGAGGAGATGTTGGAGACTAAGGCCAACATGATGCCTGGCCGTATGTCAGAGAAAAGAATTAGTGGTGAACAACTCTGTAAGATGCCCAGCTGGCTTGTATCTTCCCTAGTAATTACCAAATTGCCTGATCGCATGACTAAGCCATTAGGCCGCTCATTTGTTACTATTGGTTGAATGTGTTTGCACTGTATCCATATTGGTTGTTGTAACAGATAAATACCAGGTGTACAGGGAAATAGTAGCCACTAGTAAGCAGCAGCAGCAGCAGCAGAGAAGAAGAAGAGCCTTGGCAGAAGAAACAGAGTGGTGGTAGAAACAGGGACTCCAGTGCGGCAGTAGAAACAGGGACTCCAAAGAGAGAAAATGTAAATAGCGTTGACTCTAAATGTAAAAAGCCTTGCCTCTAGTGAAGAGGAAGGAGATGTAAAAGCCTCTAGTGAGAGGAGATGTATGTAAAGGCCTTGCCTCTAAAAGAGAGATGGCAGAGAATGAAGCGCTTGGAGGCCTCTATTGAGAGAGAGGGAAAAATAAAGCACTTGGAGAACTCAGGACCAGTGGGTCTACTTCATTCCCAGTCAACCGCTGATTGAGAGCCATCCAGTTCCTGCCGGCTGGGACCGGACACTTTTGACTGTTACCTCTCTGAGATATCTGTATAATAGACCAAGATGCTGTTCTTTAATGGCCCCTACAATTTAGATCCCTGTTAGTCACCTATTCACCTGTTTACATTTTTCTACTTCCTTCTGGTTTCCTGTCAGTGTTGTGTTGATATTCTGTTCACCTGTGGTAGATTAACAATGATGCTAACTCATAGAAACTTAATAGAGCTGCTGGTTTAGGGTGGGAGATACTCCTTCCCTGTTTCCTTATGAACCTAACAAGACCACCGCCATTGTGGTTATTACCAAGTGTCCAGGAACAAAATAAAGGAGAAATATGCCACTAAACCTAAAAGACAGTATGATGCTTTATTGAATTCATGACTCCTCCACTACTTTATATGTCCTAAATATTCCATGGGATCCAGATAGTATCTGTATCCCTAACTTCAGTGCATACCAATTTCTAGTTTCCCTGTTTGCCACTTGTCCATAAGGGAAACCATAAATATTTTCCTTAAGTTCCTTAAAAATACCAACTAATTTTCTACCTCAGGGTCTTTGCAAGGAGACTCTTTCCCAGCACTTAATCTTGAAAAGTTACACATTATATCTCTTCTTGAACATGATCTTCAAAGAGACCTTCTCTGACACCTCATCATAGGTAGCTTTCTGTTTTTGTTTTTATTTTTTAATATTTATCAGCTTTTCACTAGGCATATACTTGTGCAATGATGGGATAACCATTGTTCCTTTAATGTGTATGCCACTGAAATACACTTGTTTAACATAAAGAAAGCATATTAGCTCACAAAAGATCAAGTCCAGATGTGGATTAAACTTCAAGGTTGCTAGATCCAGTGGTAAATCAGATTGTAGAATATCTTCCAGTATTTTTTTTTTGTATTCCTCTTACTTATAATTAGCAGAAGGGAGAGAGCTATTTTTCAGTGATTTAGGACTAAGCCAAAACATTTCTAAAATCCTCAAATAAAGCTAATCTCCAATTTTGTTGGACAGCAGTGAATCACAAGCTTATATCTGAGTAGGTCACTGACCAGAGAAGTTGGAGTTTCTTTCAATTCAATCTGACCCATTCTTGGAACTGAGGTTGAGGAGAGATTCCCCTGAGAAATCGACTGTGTGGGAGAAAGATGATTACATAAACCAAATTAGCACTCTGTTATGAAGAATGAAAAATAAATCAATGCTGGATAAACAATTATGGTATCCACCATATAGCTGTATACACAGAATTTATTGGAACTGTGTAACACTGTCATCATTTTGATTGAATGTTTTAAATGCTATGACCACATTATTTGCCATTCAAGTTAAATTTTAAAACACCATTTCTACTACTTTACAGGATATGAATCCAGATATACTTTTATATGGATCCAGAAATATATTTGCCTTTAGAAACTGTCTATAAAACTTCTTCCCTAAATCTATGCCCTTCACGGGAAGTTGGAGCAGAAATTATGTTTGACATTGTTTTAATCAATTTGGACTTCTATTACACAATTACCCTTGGCTGGGGGACTTAAATAATGGACATTAATTTCTTAAAGTTCTAGAGGCTGGGAAATTCTGGATCAAGGCTCTAGAGTTTCAGAGTCTAGAAGAACAGCTCTTGACTGTAGATAGCAAACTTTTTATGTTGTCTCATATGTCCAAGAAAGAGATCATCTGTACTAGTTGGCTTTTCCTCACTATGATCAAAATACCTAACAAGAACAACTTAGGACTGGAGTGGTGGCTCAGCACTTATGGTGCTTACTGGGCATGCACAACAACAACAAAGTTTCAGAGCAACAAAAGCCACATGAAAAACTAAATAAAATTGATTATCTCATTCTCTCTCTCCCCCCCCCCCCTCTTTCACTGTCCATCTCTCTCTTTAAAAAAAAGAGAAAAGAACAACTTAGAGGAGGAAAAGTTTATTTTGGGCTCCTGGTTTCAGAGGTTCAGTCTACAGTCGGCTGGCTCCTTTGCTCTCCACCTAAGATGAGGCAGTGTATCACGGTAGAAGGACATGGCTGAGGAAGTTGCTCAGCTCACAGTAGCCAACAAGCAGAGAGGGCATAAGGAGTTAGGGACAAGATACAGTCCGAAAGGGGATGCCCCCATAACCTACTTCTTCCAGCCATGCCACACCTACCCATAGTTAACAAACTAGTCCATTCAGCTATCAGTGGATGAATCCATTAATCTCAATCATTGCCTAAAAGCCCCATCTCTAAACCTTGCTGCATGTGGGTCATTATTTTAATACACCAGCTTTTTGGGGGACGTGCCAGATCCAAACCATGACATTATCTCTCTTCTATCTCTTCTTATATAAGCAGTTATCTCATTCATAAGGGCTTTAAACTTATGATATAATCACCTTTCAAAGATGTCACCTCCAAATGCCATCCCAATCATCACAATAAGGATTAGCCTTCAACTTCAGCCTTGAATTTGTGAGGAGACATTCAGTTCATAGCACCTTATATCAGAAAAATTGACTTATCCTTTCACTCCAAACATTTCCAATTCACCAAGTATTTAGGAGAAAAGGAGGTAAATTCTAATAGATAATATTGGAAAACATGATGTCAAATCATGTAATACTTCAGTTAAAATATCATGAATTCTGCATAGGTTTTATTTAGCCACGTGCGTCTAAGAGAGTGAACTCTAAGACAGTAAGTACCTAAAAATCTGAGGTATAGAAGCTCACCACAAAAGAAATGAATGTCCCTCTCTTGGTGTGTCCCTAGGTCACAGAAGCACAAAAGTAAAACCGTGTTTGAAGATCTATTCAGTAGAGTCAGTGGTGAGCAGTGCATAGAGATCTGAAAGGAGTGTGCTTGTAATGAAACACCAAAGGCTCAAAGCCTGCCCTCAAGGTCAGTCCAACTCCAGGAGCCTGAGCTGTCTTTGTAATTGATATTGTAGTGAAAGAGGAGAAGCTTTCCCAGACTGGTAATTAAAACTAAAACAAAAAACCTTCTGAGTGCCTCTCTAAAACAAAGAGCTCTGTTAAAGCCTTCTACCACAGGTATAAAATGCATTTCAGCTTTAAGGAATTAGTTAAGGTGAGTCAAATTCCTATCATACATACATTTGACATCAGCAAGTTCAAAGAAATACAATTAATCAATGTTGTAAGCAGACATGCATGCACGCACACACACACACATACATGAATTTAGATACATTAGATATGTTGCAGGAAAAAATGGAAAGCCACTGTAAACAGTATATCACACTTATTTCCAGAGATAAACAATAAGCAAGACTTGAACTAATGTAATACAGAATAATTTGAGCTCTACCTTTCTGATGTGTGTGTATACCACACAATTATATTATCCAAAGGCTGCCATGTAAGATTGCTCAGTGTGTCCACTGTGCAAAAGTACCTGGCCACAGAGGCATGGGAACCGATACTACCCATTAGGGGTTTTGTCCTTTAAAGGAGAATGTATCCATGCCAAAGTGGCATCATTTTCTAATTCATCTACCAAATGTAGATATGATTTTTTCTATTTTGCACAGAACTACTGAATATGCTAACAGTTGCACTGTCAACAAACCCTGCAATGTAGATGTTATGGATTCCATGTAATCTAAAGCATTCTGAGGTGGGTCACTCTTTAAAAAGTCAAGTAAAATTATCCTACCCTTCCTATCTCTCCTAAATGTGAGAGCTCAAAGGAGCTCGATATGTATTTGGATTCTGATACTCAGTTGGTATGCTAATCTCTTTGTTGTAATTTTGTCCATTTTTTCTGGCTGTCTCTCTCCTAATCCTGCAGCTACTCACTTCTCACAAAGTTACTTTGCTCCATTAGGAATCACAGATGCTTCATCTGAGGTATTTGGAGGCTGCAAAAGTCACAAGTTATCTATAACAGACTGACAAGGATTTCTGGATAAGAAAGAAAAATAACAAAATCCAAGTGTAATGATTTAAAAACAAATATCATGTATCAGTTATTACTTCTAATCCCTGCTATAAGAGAGTCAATATTATTAGATTCCACAGTTCTAAAAAGACAGCAGAAGTTCAGGGCTCCATTTTTTTAGCCAAATTTCTCCTCCAATGACCTGTTGGAGCCACCCAGAACAACTCTGCTGGGGACTAACAGTTTGCTTCAAAATACTTAATTCTTTATTGCATAGATAAATTCTTACTTTTCTCAATTTCTGACATCAAGACTAGACAGAACCTACCTTTTCATAAAGTTATTTTTAACTTTTCCTTTAAGTTAAATTCCTTACCTTTCCTGAAATGAAGTTGTGACTTCGATCGTTATTATTTTTGGTAGCAATCTCTTCTTGTCTAGTTTCTCCTTTCTACCTGAGAAAGCTGAAACTCAGAAAGTTTGCATAACTCATGTAAGAGAACTCAGATGCCAAATCTTACTCTCTTTTTACTAAACACCATTTCAAAACCAATTCACTATATAAGAAGAAATTTTGGACTTAAACACAAAACCGTTATGCTAATATTTAGGGGGAAATTATTATGTGAACCCCATATATTCAACACAGTAAATATTAAATACTAGCAAGGCTCAAAAAAATAAGAGAGATAAACCCTTGGAATTATAAGTTTATCTTTTATTAGAGGTTATAGACATTGGGCAAATTAACACATGCAAACATGTTTATATATATATATATATATACACATATATATGTAATATATAACATGCACATATATTTCATATATATACTTAAATATATACGCACTTAGTACCAAGTATTATGAAGGGGAAAAACAATATGCTATGAGCCAATAACAGAATAAAACTACTGTAGAAAGCAGTCAACTAATCCTTTCTAAGTTCTTTGAAGTGCAATTTAAATTTTTTTTCTAGCTGTTTTTAATACCTTAGATTTTTTTAATTCTTAGGAATTGTATGAGCCCAATAGACATATTTACTAGTACTCAATCTACATAATTACATTTGCTCTTTTTTTTTTAACCTATCTCAAAACACAACACAGCAATACAAAAATAAGCAAAGAAAACAGCAGTGACTCTGAAGGAGCCATCTAATTTCTTTTGCCTCTACCCACCAAAACTGAGAACAGTAAGTATAATCTTATAAATATCCTACTGGGTCCATACTTAACGCAGAATGCATGCACCTGGAAGCAGTTATTCTCCAATCCTATGGTGTTCCTTTGGTTAATCCCTTCTGTCTCCACTGCTCCACTCACCACTTCCCAGTTAACCAAAGCCCAGCCCTTCTTCGGAGAAGAAAGTGGAAACATCAGATGGAATTCTTAATCCTTTCACCTTCTAACCTCATTGTATCTGTATCCAATTCCTCCTGCCTTGTAACTGCTACCTAAGATATAGCTTCCTATCTAAAGCTAAGAAGTCTCTCTGGGGTCTGGTATCAACCCCTTCAGACTTTTTGGAAAATATGCTATTGATTGTCCCTGCTTTCTCTTGCCAGCCTTATCTTTTGCTTCATATAAGATATTTCTTATTAAATTTAGTTTGGATAAAATAAATAAGCAAAACTAAAACCCCTCTTTCAACCTTAATTTTCCAATGGTTTATCTCATTCTACACCTTCTAAGCTAAATATCTCATGAGGAGAGTTTTCAACTCCAATTTCTGATATCCCATTCATACAAAATCTGCCCAACTGAGTTTCTCTCCTTTAATATACAGCTTATCAAGAAATGATTTATAGGGACTATAGCAGTGGCTCAGTGGTAGAACTCTTGTCTGGCATGTGCGAGGATCCAGGTTTGATCCCCAGTAGCACATACACAACTAAGTGGAGGAAAAACAAAAGAAAGATGAAAAAATTAAAAATTAACATTCTCTCTCTCTCTCTCTCTCATAAAAAAAGAAAGAAAGAAAGAAATGATGCATGTATCCTTGAAACTTGTATGCTGAAACTCTAACCTCCATTGTGGCTATAGTTGGAGGTAGGAATCTACATTATTGTATATGGGAGACCAACAATAAACATCAAATAAATGAACACAAATACTATCAAATAGTGACAGGTGCTATGGGGACAATAATAATTGTGTTAATCCATTACCTTCTTCCCCTGAAAGGCTCTGTTTTAATCAGCTTTTCTGTGACTGTGACTAAAAGAACTGAAGAAAAAAAATTAGGAGAAAAAGTTTATTTTTGCAGCTCATGGGTCCAAAGGTCTTAATCCATAGAAGTCTGGGTCCATTCCTTGGGTTTCCACTCTTCATCATGGCTGAAGAGTGTGACAGAGGGAAGCAGGTCAAGGAATGACTTCAGGAATCAGAGAGAGACTCTACTCATCAGATACAAAATATGTATACAAAGGCATAACCCTAACGACCCACCTCCTGTAGCCACACCCAATCAGCCCACAGTTACCTGTTAATCCTCATCAGAGGGTTAATTCACTGATTAGGTTATGAGAGTCTTAACCCAATCATTTCACATCATCCTTTTGTTACATCATTGCTCATATTGAACTTTCCAGGGATATCTTACATCCAAACCACAACACTCTCTGTATTCACCTGGATTTTCTTCTGCATCCCTAGCCACTTTTTATTGAGCAACTGAGCTGACTTGTGTTTCTCTAACCACGATTTACATATTGACTACTATCTAGTCTTGATCTTAGGCATTATCTATCTACAAATAAAACATTATATTTGTTTACCATATTACAAACAACTCCAAATATTGTGTGTTCAGCTGAGAACCTTCCTTGAAGAGGGGGGAATATCTACAACTTCCCTTGAACATTTCAAAAATTTCAAAATCTGGGAATATTTTTTCCTTTCAAAAAAGGAAAGCAGAAAAAGAAAAAAAAAGCCTAAAGCAGGGGGCTGGAGTGGTGGCTCAGCGTGCTTGCTGGGCAGGCACTAATATGTGAGTTCAAACCCCAGCACCACGTACACAATGACGTCTCGGGACAATGAAACCTGCATGAAAAACTAAATAAAAATTGTTTCTCAGGGTTATAGTGCTTGCCTGACATGCACAAGTATGCAGGTTCAAACCCCAGCACCAGGTACACAACAAAGTGTCGAAGCAATGAGAGCCACATGAAAAACTAAATAAAGTTGATTCTGTCTTTCTCTCTCTCTCTCACTGTCCCTCTCTCTTTATTAAAAAAAAAAATGCCTAAACTTTCCACAAAAGTACCTTATTCACCATAACAAATTGATCAACAGTTCAAATACTAAATACCTTTCAAAATATCTCTTCAACTGTGATTGTTTCTTATCCCTACTGCTGAATATTTTCCTAGTCAGTTCTACTCTCCCTAAGTACTATTCCATTCCAAGTGAGTGCCTAGGGTTTTATTTTTAAAATGAAAATGTTATTCTAGTGTTATCCTACAAGATAATCCCATTGGCTTAAAGATAATAAATAAAAACTTGAGAATATTGTAAAAGATGCTAAAACTCTTAAAAATCTTCTAAAATATGCTTCTACTTTTATACCTCCTAACTTCCCAAACGCCTGATTTTCAGTTTTCTCAAATGTGACATACTCTGCCACCTCCAAGTTTGCATGAGAAAGGATTTTACCAAATGTTTTATAAAACAAAATATCTTCTTAGCCTTAATATTTCAACTCAAATTTACTTCTTCAAGAAAGTCTTTTCTACTCTATCTCTAGCTATTACAGACAAAATCCTCTTTGATTGTTAAGCTTAATCTTAAAAGAGAAAGAAAGTAGCCAGATAAAATTAGACTATCTGAAACCCAGCAATTTTATTCCTTATGTGTAACTAATAGAAATTCATGATATTAAACATCACATACACATTAATTAGTGCTTATACTAGTATATAATATCAAATACCAAAGACAGAAAGAGTATTATTTATAATGATACTGTTAGTACTACTCTAGGAAAATCCTAATGGATAAATTTCTATGGGTTCATACAATGCAAAATCACTTAACAGCAGAATTGAATAGACTACTGCTGCGTCAGCAGTGATGAATCTCACAAGTGTATTTAGTAAAAGAAGGCAAAAATAAAATAATGTGAACTTTCTCTCTTGTTCCATTTACATAGAATTCCACCAAAAAGTCTGCTATTAGAAATCAGGATAGTGGCTAACAATGGCTGGGATGATAGTGACTAGAGAGGGATAATGAATAATATTTTGTATTGTCATAATAGTCTGTTAATTGTTCTTGGTGTTGGTTGGTAAGGGTCTATTCACATTGGTGTAGATCTTAATATATACATTTGTGGTCTGTGACTCTGTCTACCTTAACAATGTACTTAAATATATATAATGCCTTGCTTATTATAGGGGGGGGAATGAAGCAAAATATGAGACAGAGATGTCATAGGAAGATCAGGGTACAGTGTATTGGTAGCTATTTTAAATAAGGTAATCAGAGAATCCTTCTGAGAAGGGGACTTTTTATGAAAAATATAACTGAGAGGGGAAAGGTCATGTAGACATTTAGGAAACAGTGTTCTAAAAAGAGAAAGCCACTATGAAAAGTTTCTTGAAATGGGAGTAGGTCAACCCAGAATTTTCAAGGTACAATAGGAGACCAGTATTACTGAATCAAAGAAAGAGGTATAGAATTAAGACAGAAGGTGCTGAGGAAGTGAGCTCAGAGATTTCAAGGCCTTTTAATTCATTTTAAGGACTTTGAATTAATCCCTTAAATGATGGGCAAGGAGCTTGTAAATCCTGTTCACTCCTGAATCCTTCTCTAAAGGGAACCAGGCTTCCCAGTAACCATGCTTTTGTAAGCTGCCTTTTATACTCATCCTAGATTGTTCCTGTTTATCCAGTTCCATGTCATTCATTGCCTGGTTATGAGTCTTGCTTCTACCTGTGATCTTGGAATGCCCACTCTCAGGTAAGTTAAGCAAAATGTAAGAAGTCTACCTTGGGATGGCTTATTGCTTTGCAGCAAGTAATTAGAGTAGTATGATTTTTCTACATGTGCCCAAGAGCCGTTGGAAGATTTGGAGCAGAAGTATGATTTATGTCTGCAAAGGAATATTCATATATGGTATGTTGTTAAAAGACTACATGCGTTGTTGGAGGGCAGTGACAGAAGTAGGAAGATTTTTTAGAAAGTGGTTGCTCTCTTTGTATTTCTTATGATGCTAACCATAATACTAATGCAATAGCTTATTTCATAGCATTTTAATGTATTACTTTTTGCTAGACTACAGCTTTATGAAAGGAAGAAGCATGTAGATCTTACTCAATTATGAATCTTTAGTGTCTGGTAGGTGCCCAGCAAACAATTATCAAAAGAATGCCTGAATGAATGAATGGATAAGTGAATGTTTTAAATACCTAATCAACAAAGAAATTTTTCTGGATTCTTTCCAGATTTTGGTTCTTTTTTCCCTTTTTATTTTCTAATTTCCATCTCCATCTCTTTCAACTTAATATCTGGTTTTAAAGATAAATTTCACTATGCACAAATAATGCATAAAAGCAGAATTCTATCATCATTACTGAGAATTTGAATATAGAATAAATTTAATATTTTCAAATCCAAATGCAGATATATTAGGAAATGAAACCACTGCCTTGATTTTCTCATGATCAAATATGAAGTCTACAGAATACTAATACCCTTGTCTTTCTTACTACTTCATAGTGAAATGTTCTGTAAAATTAAAGGGATTATCTTTTGGAAAATTGCATGAGAACAAAAATTGGCTTCCTTTCATGTTGCAGATAAAGAGAACACTACTAAGAGGACAGTAAAAATATTATTCAAAAAATAATGAAATTAAATATCCATGTATCCAAAACTATCAACTCACAAGAATTAATCACTTGGCCATAGTTTCTTTAGTTTTGCCTTATTTTCAATTATTTGTGAGTTATTTTACTATGCATGGTGCTATATTTTAGCATCTTCTAATTATTATCATAGGCCATTTTTATACAAGCTTTAAGAAGCAATCCCAGCATTCTAGGAGGGCCAGCTCCAGGTACCAATGGCAAGATGTTAAAGCATGAGGCATGTGAAAGTGGTTTCATAGTAAAAAGCTTTGTATCCACTTTTATATCCACATTCCAAGATCTATCCCAGCTATGTTCTCCAGTGACATTTCAGAAAGCGTTAATAAAAAATAATAATAAATAATAATAAAGACAGCATTAATAAGGTCATGCCCTCATTTAATAACCTGTTTTCTCTCATAGACAGCAGTGTAATTACACATTTGGGCCACAAGATATTCTAAATATTGGTCCACAATACAGATAATGTTGTTTTAATTAGAAATGAAAGCAGAGAGCTGGAGCTCAATGGTTATAGCACTTGCCTGACATGCACAAGGACCTGGGTTCAAACCCAGAACTGCATACACAACTAAGTATCAGAGCACCAAAAACCAGATGAAAAACTAAATAAAACGGACTCTTTCTGCCTCTCTTTCTCTCAATATCCTTCTCTCTCTTAAAAAAACAAAAGAAATCAGGAACTGTCAACTGTTCTTTACATCACTGGAAGCCACATGCCTCATGGAGAGTGAGAAACCCTAAAACTTTCAGATTTAGCAGTCCTAAGAAAACGAGCTGAAGAGAGCAGTCTCTTTATTCCTGTTGTACAGTACTATATGACGATCAGTCCAATACTTTGTGATTTAGAAAAACAACAGTCATTTATTTTGTTCAGGAATTTACAATTTAGCCATGAAATGGCAAGAACATCTTATCTCTGCCCCATGCAGCAACAATGGGGGCTAGAGGTTCACTCAAATGGCTAGAAAGTTGAGATTATATTGACTGTGAATTTAGCTGGAATTGACAACTGGGGACCTCAGTTCCTTTCAACAGAGCATGCCCCAGGATTTCTTGGGGTTTCACACAATATGGCAATGAGATTCTAAGAGTCAGTGTCTCAGGAAAGCTGAACAAAAGCTACAAGGTTATTTTCATTGTCCTCAAAAGCCCAAGTGGATATGCACTTGCCATGCTGTATTTTTGAGTAAGGTTAGCCCCAATTCAGTAGAAAAGAAATTCTATTCAATCTCTCAAAGGAAGGAAAAGCAAGAAGTGCAGCTTTTTTAAAACTTCCACAGCATCCAGGGGAAATGACAAATTAGTACAGCTGGAGAGTGGATCAGCAGTAGAGCCCTTGCCTGGCACACCAAGTGGAGGAAAACCAAACAAAAAAGATATTTAAAAAATTACCCCCCTCTCCCTCTCTCTCTCCCTCTCTCTCAAAAAAAGCTGTAGAGCATTTGGGAGACCTTTTCAGACATTGGAAACAGCACATCACTTCATTCCATACTTTGAAATACTGTTCCATCTCCCTTATTGTCTAACTCAGAGGGGTGTGTTTTGAATGAAGTCCATAAAAAAGAGTCTCTCCAACAGATTCAAAATATAGTACAAACATCCCTATCACTTGATACGTACAACCCAGAAGATCTTGTTCTAGAGTTATACATGACAGATAAAAACCCATGTGCAGTTTCTGACAAATCCCACAGAAGAGGTGCAGCATAGATTTCCAAGATCCTGGAGCTAGACTGTGCAACAGAGATCTGATACTCACCATTAGCAAAGCAACTGCTGGTGTACTTCTTGACCCTGACAAGAACTAGTGTCCTGACCGTGGAATATTCTGTGATTTTGTAACTAACACCCTACATCTTAAAGATAGGTCATAATAGTTGTAGTGAGTATAATATGGATATTATTACATAACATTCTCTCAGAAGTGGTATATTAGTCAGGGTTCCCTAGAGGAACAGAATCAACAGGAAATATACACATATATGATTAGATCTATGCATGATCTATGTGTGATGTATATATAGTCATATATATATATTATATATATATATGATTATAAATAGCGGATTTATTAGAGTGTCTCACATCTCACATGATCAAAAACTAGAGAATCCCATAATGGCCATCTGCAGGCTGGACAGCTGGAAAAACCAGTAGTTTGCTCTATCCAAGAGGCTCAAATTTCAGAAGAAGGACCAATGATGCAAACTCAGTTCAAGACTGAAGGCGAAACTCCCTGGAAGAACACTGGTCAGGGTCTGCTTTGGAAGAATGAAGGAGCTCCAATCCAATGTACTGGTGATGGCAGCAGCAATGGAAGCACCCACTGAAGATTTGAAATGTGTTTGCATTGGTTTCCTTCTTCTACTTTTTTTTACTCATCCAGGCCCTCAACCTATTAAAATGTGGTGCCCACATTCAGAACAGGTATCCTCCCTCAGTTTGCTGTCCCACATGCCATCATTAGTGGAAACACACTCATGGATACACCCAGGAATCCCTTAATCTTAGTCATCTCTTGATTCAATCAAGTTGACAATTCAGATGAGCCATCCCAAGTGATCTTAAACATCAATGGTGACGGGAAAGCTTCCCACTTGGCAAAGCATTTAATAGAAAACCTGAATCTGCCTCAGGGAGTGAGATGGATTGAACTGTGGTAAGTGGTTTAGCTTGTTGGCAGAAGCAGCTAGCAACATCAGAAGATTAAAGGGTTATAGATGACTTATCCATAGGAATTCAGACACCCAAGTATTTAAGTATTGTCCTCATATACCTAAATATTCAAATATTGGACTTATGAATAAACTTACTATAGAATGAATACACAAATGGGTCCAACAATATGGTCTCACTCTTGCTATGTGGTTCTAGGTATTGCTGTTATTTATTGGCAAACCTGTCATAAAAAGATACCACTGTTGAGCCCTTTAAATGGTATCATCCATCGTGGAAAATAACTAACCATCCAGACAAGTGGAAAACATCAGACCACATCTACCAGTGACAGAGTAGTGATTTATCTCAACTTGAATTGATAGGTATTCTAGGGACACAACTGCCTTCCTTACCCACCACATCTTGGATAACATCACCATGCAAAGGTTCCTAGAATATCTGATTTATCATTGTAAAATCCTAAAAAACATCTTTTTGGACCAATGGTCACACATTAAGGAGAAAGGATGCAAATGGTAAGCATTTGGGCAGAGCAAAAGCTAGAGCTTGTAGATGACATCTCTAGAGCTGGACATTTTCCTTCTGCCAATGTCCTTAATAAGGTTTCCATTGAATTCAAAACTGAGAGACTGCCTGGTCATTTTGGGCTTCTCATACTAGTAGACTTGCAAATAAAGAAAGGAAGATACTGGCAGGAATCATTGACTAATTGACTCTGGTGCTCGTGTCACTATAATGTGATGTTTCGTAATGAAAACAACAGGACTATGTCTTTCATTCCCTGGGGAAACTCAGATCCAGAGGCAAGGATCTTATTGCCTCTATGCAGTGAAAAACATGACTACCCAATTGCAACAAATCCAGTCTATTAGGGTGGATGGGAACTTTGGACTTAGATCCCTCTGGTCTGAAGACAGTGTTATATGTAACTAAATAAGCCACCTAAATCAGCAAAAGGACTGACTAAAAGTGGAATTGTAGCTAAATCCACTAAATTTGGGTTGTTGTTATTGTTGTAAAATCAAGACTGTCACCTTAAAGAATTAGTGACCAGAATATAGTATGAACATATCAGTGTGTGCTATGAACATATCTGAATGGCATAATAAGTAGCTGGTGCATCTTGGTGCCTCCAGTCTCACTCCATGACCTCTATTCTTTTGTTCAGAATGCACAAGCTTAACTTATCATACCTATACTAACCCTCAATTTGGGACCTCTCTGATTATCCCTATGGCAGGCACAAATTTCCAGAGAACTAATAACCTTCTTATCAATAAGTTTGAGATCCTAGTTCATGCAGTTGTGGGTGAAAAAGATGTTTCTACTAATGTACTTGATAAGTTTTTACTTCTGACAGACACTCAATGAGTCAATAGTTGCTAATTGAAAATATGTGTGTCCTTATGCTGTTTTCAAGTCTCTCATGCCCTTCTATTCTTTAGACTGAGTCTCCTAGCAGTAGGAGTGCTTATGGAACCTATTTTATTTCTATACTTACAGATAAGTTGAAGAAGTATTATATTTTTCTTAGTAGTGCTGAAAATGTAGATTGTGTTTAGCTTTATTTACTCTCTTTGTTGATTTTACATTTATTTGTTGTTCTATTTATTTCAGGGAGTATAATGGATTGTTGGAATCAGAATACCACCATTATGCTCCACACATAGAGGTTCCCTTCAAGTAGTCATTCATAAATTCCTACAAACTGTAGAGAATATACTACCGAAGAGAGGATATATACCATTGTCACACCATTCTTTTGTGCAAAATATTTAGGAATATATATTTCTCTTTCAATTATAATTAAAATCACATTTTATAAATGTTTAACAATGACTATATATTAGACATAATTATGTTTGCTTAGCTGCAAAATTTTTATCTATGTCTACAATTTTATTCATTTTGGGAACCACAATAAGATTTTGTTTGATCTTTTTCAAATATTTCTGTAACTATCACAAAAAGTAATATAAAATGTAGCCTAACATAACCTAAGTTTTATTTCAGTGCTAAGAAGAATCATATCTTATCTTGAAGCTTCAATGCAAAGAAGTTTATTAGGGCCCCAGTTGGTTCCTGTTGCCTCTGAAGAATTGAAACAAAAGAAAATCTGAGTTTGTTTTCACCTAATTTTATTGTAAAACTGTTTACTTTCACAAAATACAAACAGGGAAGGTGTGGGAACAATGTAATTCACCAAGCAATTAGTTATACATTGTATTGTGATACCTTTGTAGTACTATCCAAATACCAGCCCTGATGTTTAATATATATATGTCATATATATATATATTATATATAAGATTATATATGTTATATATATAAAATTATATATATTTATATAATCTTGGTGAGTTACTTTGCTTTCTGAGATTGAACTTCCTCATTTATGAAAATGATATCACAAAGACCAAAGACTTTTTAAAGGAATAAATGTATCAATATATGTGAAAGCAGTCAAAACACTGATCTAGAGTGTACCCTCAATATCTAATTGTTTCTTTCCTATTTGTCTATTTTTCTGTCACTCTTCTTTTTTGTTTTTCCAGCTTTTATTTTCTGCTTGTGCAGTTTAAGTTTTGTACTATCTATAAATATATATGCACAGAAGTAATATGTATTATAATGATTGAACACCATTATGTAACCAGTATGCCATATCATATAAACTATATGACATATCTACATAACTATATTTATGTATATAGACATAGAATAAGGTTTCTTTGTAGATGTTAAATGTAAAATTCTGAATGTTTATCTTTTTCTCCATAAAGATAATGTCACATACCCTTGTTTCTTTAAATAGCTTACTACGTGCTACAAAGACTATAACTTTCCTGCACTTCTCTGTAGAAGAAAAGAACAATGCATTGCTATAAAATTATGCTTTTCTTTTCAGCTGATCTCTGTACTCATTTTCTAGAGCTGTGTTTTACTCAGCTTTTGCATCACTGTGTCCAAAATATCTGACAAGAACCACTTAGAGGAGTAAAAGTGTATTTGGGGCTCACAGTTTCAGAGGTCTCAGTCAACTGATGGCTGACTCCATTGCTCTGGGCCCAAGAAGAGGCAGCACACCATGGGTGAAGGGCATAGCAGAACGCTGCTCAGCTCATGTAAGGTGAGGAAGCAGGGGGCAGGTGGGTGACATGCCCCAGTGACCCACCTCCAGCAGTCACATTCCATCTGCCTACAGTTACCACGCAGTCCATTCAAACTAGGATGGACAGACTAGATTACATCTTTCAAATCCAATCACTTTACCTCCAAATATTCATGCACTAACAGGAGCTTTCAGAGAACACCATATATTCAAACCAAATAGCTGTGCCACAGACTGAATAGCTTAAATTGCAGTATTTTCTTTTCATATTTCTGAAGCTTAGAAGTCCAGGATTAAGGCACGAGCAGGCTTGGTTTCTTTGGACATCCATAGGTGAAATTTTATTCCAGCTCTCCTATTTCGGCTTGCAGATAGCCACCTGCTTCATATGTGTCTGTGTCCAAATTTCCTCTTAAAAGATACCAGTTGTATTGGATTAGAGCCTACCTTAGATCTCATTTTAATTTAGTCACTTCTGCAAAGCAAAGCAAAACAAAACAAAAGTCTCCAAATACAGTCACATTTTAAGCTACTAGGGGGTAGGATTTGTACATGAATTTTGTTCTTGTCAGGAATTTTGATTACAGTGATGTGAAAGTTAAGTAAAACACAGCCCTAGCAAACTAATACAGAAATCAACTAAAAATAAAAGCATAATTTTATAGTAATGTATTGTTCTTTTCTTCACAATTTGATGCTCCACACAGAAGTACAGAAAAGTTATATTCAGTCCACAAGAAGTCATCAGAGGCCTCTAGTAACTATTTCATATCTCATTTGTTAACTCCTCCCTTTCTGATAAGAACAACTCCAACCATATTCAGTCTCCAAAAGGGAACAGAGAACAATTAGACTAGTAACACTTAACTTCCTCAGCATTCACGTCTACAAGCTTTCCTAAATATACATCTACTCTCTCTGAAGTCTCCCAATCTCAGAAGAGTTGTTACCCCACATAAGGCTCAGTCCCTCCTCCTTACTCACCATCTGATGTTTTCACTTTCGTGTGAAAACATGTTCCACTGATATTTTTTCCTTGTCTTTGTAAATTCTCTCCCCTTATGGATCCTCTTAACTGCTCCTCTTCTCTGCACAACACAGGTTCTCCCAACCCAGAGATTCTGTCTATCTTTCATTCAAAGCAACGTACCTGGGAGGAGCTCTCTTAACTATTTTGCTTCCTTTTCCCAGTCCACAGTCACTTCATTGCACAGGGAAACGTCTACCACAATTTCTCTACTGACACTTCTCCAGCAAAATTTACCAAGGACACTGCATGAGTGAGCACAATGAATTGTTCAATGACTTCGTTTTATTTTATCAGCCTTTGAAACCTGACAATATTGATAACTCTTCCCTTATAGTGGCCTTTTGCTCATTCCTCTTCTTAAGATTCTGAATTGCTTTATCCTTAAGGAAGAACTTCTAAAATGCACATACTTGACCTCCATCTCCATGGAAGATCTCTTGCTCTATATCAACATTCATTTTTTTTGAAACACCACCTCTTTCTTACTAGGTCATATATTCTGTCCATGTACTAAACTGTGAAACCCTTGAGACTGAGAACCACACATTGCTTAGTACGTATGACTTTGTTTTATGTTACCTGTCACATAATAGATACCCAGGGCATAATTATTGGCTATGTTGAATTAAAATACTTTCGTAGCCATTAATTCCAAACATCTGTGTAACAAAGAAGTTCCTTCTCCACAGCAAGATCATTCATCTGGTGTTTGAAGAATTTTTCTTATATCTCACTTCTTTCAATTTAATTCTAATAGGATGAAATATAAGTCCTACTGTGTTTCACCTGGGAAATTCACAGGTGACAAGAAGAGTTTGAAAAGGGATATTAGATTTAGAAAAGGGTAGATACTGTGTATAATATATCATTTGTGGATTAAGTCATCACCCCCCAAATGTGACTTAACTCTTTCATTCAATCCTTACAAGAATAAACAAATATCTATATATATATATATATATATATATATATATATATATATATATATATATGTTGGGGATTCCCCCAACATGAGGTCCAGCTGGCTTGTAAAAGAATTGGTGGTAAACAACTCTGACCCAGCTGGCTTGTATCTTCCTTAGTGATGTAATGCCTGACCGCAGGACTAAGCTATTTGGTCACTCATTTGTATAATTGGATAAACCTGTTTGCACTGTACCCCTATTGGCTGTTGTAACGGATAAATAGAGTAGCGACTAATCAGGTAGAGAAAGCAAGAAAGAGGAAGCAGCCCTGTCCTGAAGCAGTCATGGAGGAAGCAAGCAGCAGTCAGGAGGAAAGCGGAGAGACGACCACAAGCTGCCTGAGAGACCACCGCCTGCTGCCTGAGAGAGTCAGAGAGGCAGCAGCAGCAGAGACAACGGAGAGATCAGCAGCGGTAGAAGATGCAGGCAGTAAGAGTCTCAGCTGCAGAAATAAGGACTCTGGTATGGCAATAGAAACAAGGACTCTAAACGTTAATAGACTTGACTCAAAGAGAGGGAAGGCGGGAAGCACCTGGAGGCCTTTAGCCGTGGTAAAGAGAGAAATAAAGTGCTTGGAGAACTTAAGAGCAAATGGGTCTAGTTTAATGCTTTGTCTGGTCCCTGCCGGCCGGAACCGGACATATATATATATTATGCTAAAAGGAGTTTGATCTTAAAATAGATAGGTATACGTTCTACAGGAAACCAGGAACATTTTAGAATCCCTTTTACTCCTCATTCACTGTGGGTTTGTTAGCTTCACATAAGAAAAAAAAGGTTTGAATGCCTAGACATGTACAAGGAAGCTTTTTTTTTTTTGCTCTTGTACTGGCTCTCCAATTTAATATTTTATGCACTAAACTACATTTACATGATACACGAATGGCTTGGGATTTTCAAGGGCCATTTTATTTTAAATGTGCACATGCCCACCATCTCACTAATTTTAGAATCTAAATTACCAGGCAAGATGTACTATCACAAATTCTTCAGAAGACTGGGAACAGTTAATATTGGAGAAATGACAAATATAAGAAGGAATTCAGCAAATATATAGGTATATGAAATCATACTCTGAAGATTAAGGTATCATAATTTGAACATATGTGTGAAAGTTGCAAGGATGATACTGGAAGGAGAGTGAACAGGGAAAGAGTCAACCTTATTTTCATGATGGAACTAAAGATAATGCACATGTGTGTGTGTGTGTATGTATTTTATATATGTATATACAAGATTGTATACATATATGTGTATATGTATGCTATCTAAGTATACTCTTTATCTGTTATTTCCCACTCTTCTATATCTGTTAATGCCTTTGTAGAGTGCTCTGCATCACCTACATCAGAGACTTCCTTGCCCACTGGATTGCTGGCTTCTGCCAATTAGTATAGGAGCAGAGGAACAAATATTGGAAAATAATAATTCTGAGCCTTTATCCTCCTGCTCTCACTCTGGGGGAGGAGAGAGCTCACTGGGGGATGATATCATCTCTCAGGAGATAATAACTTCTGCCAGGTGATCCTCTTGGCACTCTTTGCCTCTCCTTCCAGTTGCTTCTCTTCTTGCCACTGCAGGCCTTGGGAAATTATTGCCCTCTCCAGCACAAGTTCAAGAATGTTGTGTTATTCAGCACAATTTTCCTTCATCCTCCCAACACCTTATAAATAGTCTCCTACTTAAATCTGCTCAAAAGATCCCTATTTGTATATGCCATCTGTTTTCTTACTGTGACATTGATTGATATAGGAACCCTTTGAAAATTTTATGAATGCTAAGACCTTTACTTCAAAAATGAAATTAAACGAAACACTCAGAAATTCTCAATTCTCTATTCACAAACCTAACAAAGATTATGTATTCATAAATGCACAAAGGATGTAGATATCTTTTTGCAACTTTAAGCAGAAAGATGATCTGTCCAGTAGATTTCAGCAAACAAGGAAATTAATATCAATTCCCAGATAATATCAGTTTGTCTAGTAAATACAGCTTCATTCTGAGAATCTGATGAGTGCATCATTGTTTGCAGGAAAAACAATGGGAAAAAAATGTAATTCTCCCAATTCTTTTGGCCTTAGCTGGTATTTCTGACCTTTCCAGATACTAAATGATTTCTGTTATAGTTGGCAAGCTCTTTGTCTATGTTTTTTTTTAAGAGATAAGGACAGCGAGACAGAGAGAGAGACAGAGAGAATTAATTTTTATTGAGTTTTGCACATGACCTTCGTTGCTCTGACATTTAGCTGTGTACTTGGGTGCTGGGGTTTGAACTCGTGTACTTGCACATGCCAGGAAAGCATCGTAACCGCTGAGCCACCACTCCAGCCCCCTTTTTCTATGGTTTTTAAAAGACCATTTAGAATCTTTTGACAAGTGTAAATTTGATTCAATAGCTTCTACTTTAATAAAAAGTCAATCTTACTTACTTTGGCTTGTGTTTTCAGAATACATATTCTGAAACATTATCTCTTGATATTATCTCTTCACATGCACATGGCAGATATAATACTAATCACAACACAATGTGTGAGCAGAGACTTTGGATTGATCTGGAGCTGGGAGAATGCAGGAAAACATTTTGAGATTATATCAGAGTGGAGGGCATCCTTGCCTTGCCACTCACAGTGATTGGGATGTGCTATTGTTAACACAGCTCCCCTGAGAGAGAAAGCAGCCTTAGAGTCATTATTAGATATGGTCTTTTCTCTAGCAGTGAGAATAAAATCTAAGACACATAATGCTTTTCTTCATCCAAGACAAGTCTTCAGAACAACTGAAGTAAGTGAACTTTGTCTTTTATTTCTTGCCATATCTCTCATAGAGATCTATGAGTCTTCTTGTTGCACCTTTTTGAATTCTTCCTTTTAACAAACATTTTTTTTTCCTGTACTGCAATTTCAAAGCTTATTTCTTTCACATTTAAACTTATACCTTGGGTATTAGCTGGTAAATAATGAATAAGTGGGTTCGCATTTTGATGAAGATTTTTCAGATAAACATCTTGGTACTCAAAAAAAAAAAAGCCCACTTGTAAAATATTGTAATTCCAAACAAAATACCATTGCACAGAATAATACCTATTGCAGGCCTCTGTATACTGCTACATAGTTCTTTTTTTTAAATTTTTTTTTATTAGACATACATAGAGATGCAGTTGAGGGGAAAACACTATCAAAACAGTAGCAATCAATGTATATAAACTTTGTTATTCAGGGGTAATGCCAAAACATGGATGACCACCTTGGGTTTTACCTGTTAGTTTCCCCCAGAAGAACTCTTGCATTAAATGGGTAGCTTGTGGAGGAATGACATCAGCTTTTGGGATGGTTCCACCATCTTCCCAAACTCCAGACTCCTATGAGTTCTTCATACACCCTCACCCTCCCCATCCCCCTCCCTACACCTCCAAGTAGAGTTCTCTCCAGTTCTATAACTCTCTGGGACATTAGAAAGCTGTCCTCAAATCCTATATCTCCCCAATTTCATCATGTGTCTCAAGTTAGCTTTAATAGTGTTTAATTAATACCTATAATCCCAGCAACTCAGGAGGTTGAAGCAGGAGGAATACAAGTTTGAATCCTGCCTCATCAACTTAGCAAGACCCTGTCTCAAAATAAAAAATAAAAATAATTGGGTTGTAGCTCATTGTTTCAATCCCCTATTTTAAAAAATTTAATTAAACATTTGAATTTTATAAGAAAGATATAAAAAACTTTACTAACAAAAACTAAACTAGAAAATAAAAGCTATGTCTTGTATATCCAAGAAAAACTATTTTACAAGCAATTACCATCCTACAGAAGGAGGCTAGATAGAAACACACAACTATTGATTCTGTCCTGTAATCCTGAAAAATTTATACTGGCAAGTTTCTGTCTCTCATATAAGAATTCTGAGTCAATATTGTAAAGGAAAGAAATTTGAGGAAGTTTTTATTATCCATTATTTCAAATAATATTTTAAATATTCAAATATGTGTTGAACCAATGCTGAAGTCTGACTTAAATGTCCCTCAAAGGCCCATGCATTAATCCCCAGCTTGGCACTAGAACCCGTAAGAGGTGAGATATCATGAAAGCTCTTCAATCCATTGGGAACATGACCTTGTAAGGGGTGTTGGGCCTCCAGCCCCTTCTTCTCCTTCTTTTCACTTCCTAGTCATGATATAAGCAGTTTTGCTCTGCCATATGCTCCTGTCATCACCACAGGCCCCGAAATAACAGAGCGAACTAATCATAAACTGTAACATCCAAAACTATCAGCCAAAATAACTTTTTTCTCTTTATAAGTTGTCACAGTAATGGAAATCTGACTAACATAACTGAACACTAAGCTAGGTATGATAGGGAGAAGAGGAGTATCCAGTCACATGTCCAACCTGGATGAGTGTCTCCCAGTTCATTCTCAACATTTAAAAATAGCTATGAATGGCTATGGAATAATGTAATGTGTCACAAGTGCCTCAAGATTGTACAAGTTGCTATAAGGTTACAAAAAAGAAAATGAAGGAAGGAACATTCCGAGGAAAGAGATAAATACACAACTACATTTTTCTCTTCATTAAATACCCACTAATTATATGCAACCCTTCAAACAAACATGCTGGGGTGTAACAAAATTAGCCACTTTAACTTTATTGCAATTTCCACAAGTCTGCTATTTTTCCTTATGATCACTTAGGAGATTTAACTGGTAAAAAAAAATTGATCAACTGCAGTCTGCTGTGAAGTCACCAGCAAATCCATTTATTTCCTATGATTCATGAGAGCTCCTAAAATAAAACAACAGTGCACCACTCAGTAAATTACTTAAAACCCATCAACACTAAAATGTTATTAGTCAGCTACATCTTGATTTGAGAGATAAAATGAAAATATTATTTTATTCTGTTTTTTCTCCATCTAACATTATTCTCTCATTTCAATCTAAATAAAGTTTATCATTTTTTCATGATGATAAAACTTGGCTTTCAGACTCATTATAAGAAAGTCACAGACTACACTGAATTATATTCTCAAGATGCTTGCAAAGTGCTACATATATATTTCCTGATTAGCTTTAATTCATTTTCTTTGTAGAGTGATTTAAGACATTGGCAGGGTGTGCATAGGGAGGCTGGTCATTCTGGTTGCTTCTTTTGTAGTTCTCAGGGGAATGAGCAGTTCATTTAAGCATTCAGTCATGTCCAAAACATCTATCTGTCAAATATTTTTCTGTGATAAAGGAAGGACTAACGGGCCAAACAGCAGGAGAGCAGTTAAGGCTTCCATCCTCCCTCCACCAGTATTCTATTGAGACACACCCTGGACATCTCTGTACATCATTTCAGCTTTCGCATGTGGGAATGAAAGGAGCATCTCTCTTTATGTCATTACCCTGTTTTGAGTATAACGTGCTAATGCAAAAATGCTTCATGAAAAGTGTGCACAAAACAACATCAAGGAGAACATGTGAGATGCTATTATTTCTTCCCAGAAACATATTTGGACTTCATTCAGGATTTCGGAAATAGGTAATGTTCACATAATTATGAAAAGAACCCTTCACATAGCATGACTGGAAATTTGTTTCTTAGGTTGTGTTAGGAAATTGGCTCTGTGATAACTGTTAGGAATTTATACAGGTCCAAGAATTTTTATAATTAAAGGTTAAAAAAAAAGACTTTGAGTTTAAAAGAATTGAGTTAAAAAAAAAAAGACAAACTAAGATGAACCCCAGAAATGAGTTAATATCCCAAGAATTCCCTATTCAGGGAACATGGAGACTAAGCTTAAATCCTGAAGAGATAAATCTCTATGGCAAAAATTACAGTACAAACTTAGTTTCATTATGTATCTAAGAAAAAAGTTAAAGAGAAAATGATCTCTTTAACCTTTATAAGTAGTTAAAGATTATTTTAATTTACCTATCATGACTTTTAAATTGAGAAACTGAATCATCTGCCTTCTGGATTCCCTTTCCATTCCTCGGGACTCTTCTTCTGAACCCCTGATGTTAAAGCATTACTTATGACAAGATTTTGATGTTTTTGTATAACTTTGTACACCTAAAACAACACAGATCTATATGTTTGGTGAATCAAGTTAATCTTAATTCAACCACCATAGACTGAAAATTTGATATTCAATAATTCTTTTCCTCATTGCAGATTTTAGTTACAGAGAAGCCAGTCTAAAATAAAACAGCTGAAACTAGGTCAAATATCACAGATTCAAATATCAACAAGGATCAGTTCCCATCAGAGAAGATCAAGAACTCATGTTGTAAGAAAGTTGGTACAAAATCAACATATAAAGTTTGGATTAGTACTTGATGTAAATACTAAGATAATATCCTTTTTCCTTATAAGACTTCAGATTTGGAAGCTGTGGTTCAAATCCTAGTATTGTGACTACCATAGATGTACAATCTACAATGACTTTCTCAAACTTTTTTGTGTTTTATAGAAATTTTTAGATATTAAATGAATAATAGAATTTAAGTAAAATACTTAGGTTAATACTGGAACTTCAGGATGAAGCAAATTTGGGGCTGTATTTTAACATTCTGATTGGAGTTCATTAGCTATAAATGAAGAAAGACACTCTGTCCCAGTCCAGCCGGGTTCTGACCTGAGGGACGGGCTGGGGATGACCTGAAACAGTCTTTCTTTATCCAAGCTTTACTTCTCTTTTTATATATCCATGCTTTACATCTCTCTTTCATATACGTATAGTAAATGTCTTAGTCCATTCGTCCATTTGTGCTGCTACAACAAAATGCCTAACATTGGGCGATCTCAAACAAGTCAAGGCAACGTTGCAAGACTCTATTTCAGAGCAAACATGGACAGAAATTTCTCGCAGTTCTGGAAGCTGGGAAGTTCAGGATCGAAGCATAGGCAGGTTCAGCTGCTGGCAACAGCTCATCCTTCAACGGAGCAGGAACACCACGAGCAGCAGAAAAAAACAGGCGAGAGCCCCTGACTGCTGGCTGGAGCCTCATCTTTAAGGGCCTTCACCCCGCCCCCTCGAGGCCTCTCTACATTAGCTTGTTCATTGCCACACCTGGATTTCGGAGGCACACGTTTGACCAATAAGCCTATCCGTGTACCTTTTGAAGGATCTAGAATAATTGGCAGGTGATACCAATGCAAAACATCTGAAGCCCGTGTCCACACCCTGTTTTTCAAGCTTAACAACATACAATCTAGCAGCCCCTCCCGAAGGAGCTTTTGCAAACAGCAACAAGATCCAGTGCAGCTGGTAAAGTAAAGGTCAGACCCCAACAACACTCCAGGTGAAATGGATAGAGAAGAAAGGATATGCGATGTGTGCTTCATACTTGAACACAAGTGTGCTAGAGAGTTTCCTACCATTGTAACAAAATACCTGAGACAATAGGCTTAGAAATTAGGAAAGGTTTATTTTGGCTCACAGTTTCAGAGGTTTGAGTTCAGGGTCAGTTGGCCCATAGCGTTTGGGCCTGCAGTGGGACAATACATCATGTAGAATGTAAAGCTGCTCATTCACAAAAAGCACCCAAGTACCTTTTTGGGGAAAACTAATTCTGCTTTTGGAGTCCTACCCCCAAAGCTTTCAATCATTATTAAATGTAACCTAGGATGCAATCTTTAGCAGCTTCAGTATTCTGATCATTGGCTACATTTGAGTACCACTAATGGGTCTGTGAAAAGATGCAGTAAGAGATATAAATAAAAATTTGGGAGGCATGGTGAGAAAAACAGAGGACTTGGCTAACAGGTGTGGGCTTCACTTACTAAAGCATGATTCACCATGACACTGTCTTCAAAATAGGGAACACCAAGCTAACTACTCTGCTTTACTCAGATCAATTTGGAAATTTAAAAAAAAAGTGGAATAAGAGTAGACTTGAGAGAAATTATATGAATTCCACTGGTAGGCTGGTTTTTGTGAGGCAAGGTAACAAAGTCTGGCTGTCAATGTAGATAGAACGATAAGAGTCAATAAGAAGGAAACTGGCTGATGCAAACATCTGCCAATAAAAGTGATTACTGTGCAGTTAGACTCCCTCACCAAGACTCCCAGGGGGACAGTGGTGAGGGGCAATGCTTTGTATTTTGTTATGTTTTAAAGTCAAGGACAGGAGCCAACTTTCCCATGGTTAGTCAAGGCCAGACACCCTGAGAGATTCAGTGTCTGGGCCCAAGGTCAGAGGCAATAACTTTTGAGCATGCATCCCCTGACCTCACCTGTTGGCAATGTGCCTTTTCTGTTTGAGCTGTACCTAGAAAGGGTCTATAGAAAGTGGCAAAGGGGGAAGGGTTCTCTGGATTGGATAAAAGGACAGACAGAATCCATGTTAGGAGCCCAGCCCTTGGCTCCCAGGCTCCCTTCTTCCTCTGGGGAGAACTCTATTCTCTTTGTCCTTTCCTTAGATCAACCTGTTTACTTTTGCTGCTTGTTTTACTTTCCTAAATACAATTGTTTGCTATGCTAGATCAGTGTTCTGCAGTATTCATTCTTCAACTCCATGGAACAAGAACCCCAGGCCCCCATATTAGCATGGTATCATTTTGACAAGTCTAGAAGAAAATATGAATTTTCTTATGAATTAGGGAGCAGATACTGAGCTTCAAGCAAGTGAGGAGCCAAGATTAAACAACTTGTAGTGAGATAAAATAAGCAAGGTACACAATGGTGGAAAGAGGGTCCAGAAAAAAGAGCATATAAATAAATCATATTGTTAAATAAATACAAAATTTGTACTTTAATTAACATTAATAAATTAAAATGATTTGCAGTAACTTGCAATTTGAATCTAAACAAAACATAAAACTTATTGCTGATGTGTTGATTCTTGTTTATGACTTTCAGCTACACCACACTTTCCCTGCTTGAGGTTATCTATAAAACTCCTAGCCACTCCTTTCCATTCTTTGAGGATGCTGAGACTGAGTTTGTTCATATAAAGGATTTATTAGACATTGTTTCCTGAAAACTTCTTTATTCTTTGACTTTAATGGCCTGTACTTCTACTATACTCAGCCAACTACTGTTCCACTTTTAAAATCAAAAAGCCAATTCTGTCCACAATCCTCTGTCTCTCTACAAACTCACCATAAAGATCATTCTCCCCAAGGTTGCTTTTTCTCACAATCTTTGTCTGCTTTCTTCATGACTCTTCTTTTCTTCTTCTTCTTCCTTATTGTTTTATTGCTTTCATTCTTGTTCTTGTTATATTGGCACATTCTCTATGGTTTCAAAACTTCGTGGATCTTGAGTAGCGTGGCCAAGTTTCAGTGATGCACTCCAAAGTCCAAGACCTAAGACGACAGTCAATTGATATCACTGCAGATTTATGACCTCTACTTTAACTGGGTCATTAATATTGCTAAGAACAATACTATTGGTAGGTTTCCCTTGTCATTTTACAACATAACAAGCATTCTGTCCCAGAAAATAAATGTATCTACTAACTTATAGTGAAAATTGAGAGTTGGTAGAGTACCAATAGCTTCAAATATCACATAAAAAATATTGTGTACTTTTGTTTAAGTGCAGTTATTTATTTCCTCAGCGACTTCAAAAGGAAACAATTTCCTGCACTTACAGATGATGCATCAAGTACAGCTGTCAGTCCTGTCCTATCTCCCCAGGGACCTTGACCTTCAACGACTATCCTTTCCCCTGTAAATTCCACATTGCAATGTCTCCTGGCACCCTCTAATCAAACTTGAAGATATTTTAATCTCTTCTGTCTCTAAAAAAAATCATTTTCTGTGAACCCAAAAATATTTTGTCAAATTGAATAATTAGACACAAATAAAACAGGTTAATAATTTCAGTAGAAATAGTTTTTTATTTTTTGGGTTTTTTAAATTTTATTTGTTTGACATAGTCTTACATATTGGAGGGAATCATTGATACATATTCATGCATACATGAATATTGACAAAGTAAGTTAAGGCCAATCCTCGTCCAAGATCTCCCTACTTTGTCCACTCCACGATCTCATCTCTCCTTGGCAATATCCTCATGTTATAGACAGAAATAAGCATATGTATGTATACTAATTTTTGAAATTTCTGAGTTTCTCTGCCTCCCTGTGTATTGTTGGGCTTCTTATGGGAGTTGAGAGTTCCCAGGTAAATTGATAATCCCCCTTATTCCTCTCTCCCCTCCCTGCCTCCCTTACTTCTCCCTCCACCTTCATAGTTATGGCTTCCCCAGCTTATGTGAACTTTCAACTATGTTGATTTTATCATTTAAACTTAGCTAACTTTCATCCTGTCTTAGAATTCACTCTAGCTTCCACATATGAGAGAAAACATTTAGCTCTTTAGGTCTCTGAGTTTGAGATATTTCACTCAGCATAAGTTTTTCCATCACCATCCATTTGGCTACAAATGCCATGATAATGTTCTCTTTAATAGCAGAATAGAATTCCATTGTATGTACATATCACAGTTTTCGAATCCACTCATCCAACAAGGGGCATCTCAGTTCCATAGTTTAGCTATAGTAAATTGAGCTGCTATAAACATTGATGTAGCTGTGTCTCTGTAGTATATGATTCCAGCTCTTTTAGGAAAATACCCAGGAGGTAAGGTGGCTCCAATCCTAATTTTTTGAGGAGCCTCCACACTGCTTTCTAGAGTGGCTGTACAAGTTTGCAGTCTCACCAACAGTGTGTTAGTATTTCTTTCTTCCCACAGCCCCTCCAGCATCTGTTATTGTTCATATTCTTAATTTTTTCCACTTTGACTGGAGTGGGGTGGAATCTTAGTGAACTTTTGATTTGTAAGAAATAGAATTTTGAACAAACTTTGAGAAAGTGTAGAATTATAAGCACACAAAATAAAAGGAAATTAGATCATCCCTAACACCAAATTATACCATGGAAAGCCCAGTGGTACTAGATTTTTATAACATAATGTGAGAGAGAAAACTGTCATATGCAAGGCACTTTTTCATTATCATCATTCTAGCTGATTGTAATGCTATTTATTATTTAAATCTAAATTTGCCTAATCTTTCACAATTTTTATCTTATTTGTTTCTTATGTCATTGTCCTCCATATTAGTGCAATAAACTTTTATCAACATCATTCCACCAAATGGCTCTTGCTAAGATCACTTATGGCCTATTGACATTGTAGGTTTTATTTTAATTGATATCTCCATAACATTTGGCATTTGTGTCAGTTGGGTCTCGTGGCATGTGCCTGTGATTCCAGCTATTGAGGAGGCTGAAACAGGAGGATCACTTAAATCCAGAAGTATGAGGCCAGCCTGGGAAACATAGTGAGGCCCCCATCTCAAAAAATAAAATTAAAAAAAAATAAATTCTTTGACCTTCATTAATTTATTCATTCAAGAAGCATTGAAGTGTTAAGCATTAATTTTCCTATGTTTGTACATATAATGATTAAAAGTTTTTATTTTATGGAATTGCACACTAGCAGAAAGAGACATTAACCAAACAAAGCCAATAGAAAGAATTATGATTTTCATAAGAAAAACTGCTATCACTGCATACTTACTGTAAACACATAAAAACATGAGCACAATACAGTAAAACAACTCTTTCATATTTTGGATAACTGGTAGTATAGGTCCTGGAAGAGGAAAACCAGGGAGGTGAGCTCTGTGAGGACCACACCTAGAATGATTTCAAGGCTGCGAAAATGGAGTGGAACTCAGGTGATGGAGGTCCTCACAGGCTGAGGAGAACGAGATTGAAGTCAGTAACAGCAAATCCACAAGTGACTTTACTTTTGCCAAAACACACTTGTTTTTAAAGGAATACTACAAAACCCAACAATCATCTGTATAGAGCTATAATACCTTGTATTTAGTAAAAAAGTGCTAGAAAGTAAGCAAAAATTATGAAAAATATGATCCACATTTTGAAGAAATAAGGGCAAGAAATGACAAGCATGGTGTGATAAATATACAAGGATCTTGAAACGTAGTATCACTCTTATAAAAATGCTCAAGGACATAAAGAAAATATGAATGTAGTAGGAAGATAAATGAAAGATATTAAAAATAAGTAGCTAAATGGGACTTGCAGAGATTAAAAAAGAAAAGAATAAAAGATTTCACTGTCAGGAATTAAGAACAAACCAGAAAGTACAAAATAAAAAATAATAAAATGGAAGAAAGCCAGGCATGGTGGTGCACACCTGTAATCCCAATAGCTCAGGAGTCTGAGTCAGGAGGATCATGAGTTCAAAGCAATTTTGTGGGAGCCTAAGCAACTTAGACCCTGTCTCAAAATAAGAAATAACTTAAAAAAAATAAGAAGGGCTGGGGATGTGGCTCAGTGGTTGAATGCTGCTGATACCTGATACCAAACAAAAAATGGAAACAAAAGAAAAAAAATCACATTAACATATATCATAATCAAATCATTGAAAATTGGCAATCAAGAGAAATCTTCAAAAGAGGTAGAAAGGTATAACACTGTGCCTATGATACATGGTCCTAAGGAGGACTTTTAATAGGGAATTTGACTGTATTGAGGAAGGTTAAGAAACTGTAGATGCCTCATGATTTGATGATCAGAGCTGATGAATAAATAGTGGTAGAGAAAGTGCTAGAGAGAGGAAAAAATGAAAACCATGCACAGGGCTGTGATCTGAGAAAGGTTTGTATGTACAATCATGTTCCTGAAAATAGGAATTGTGATCGAGGTGAAGAGAATGAAAGAGAACCTTGACTATGATGGGTATGAAGAGGTACAGGGAACTCCAACAACATATGACTGTGAAAATTTCTTGCCTAATTAAAAAAAAATCAAGAAGTTTGAGGATTTTAATAGGTTCAGAGAGAGTCATAACTAGAACAGGATTGGAAGGGCCAAGAAGAGTAAAAACACATGCTCCTCCTCTTGCTACAGTGAAATATTTCTCTGATTATTCCTTCTCTGTGTCCTTTGGACCCTCTCCAACCCTTCTAAATGTTGGTATTTCAAGGAGTTGTTCATATAGCTGTACCACTCACCACTCGACATGCTCTGCCCAAGTGATCTCGCTGAACATCTGAAAGCACATGCGTATCAAGATAAGGACTTACCTCCTGTTTGCCAAGTGCACATATTCAAGTAACTACTGCACATGTCTGCCTAGAAACACCACAGGGGCCTTAAATTCAGTATCTAGAAATCAGTAAATTATCTTCCTCTCTTCCTCTTATATACACTATTGTAATGGTACCATTTGCTCATCAAAAACACTGGCAAAATCCATGTTCTTTTTTCTTCCTCATCAAATATAGATAATATGGCTCTAAACACTGTCCATTACATTCCCTTAATTATCTTCCATCTATATCCTCATTTCTAACTTTCCTGTGCCTATCCTCATTTGCAAAGTGCATCATCATTGCTGAGAACAAATGTTAAACATTGTGCAATAATGCAATAATAATATTTCTAAAAAGTCTAAAAAAAGAAGTTAATTTTCCTGGTT